>CANYCX010214598.1:0-10382 GCA_948193385.1 Breynia disticha f. nivosa | reverse complement strand
TGTTCAGAACCATATTGACATGTTTGTAATTTGACTTATGATTTTTTATGTTGTTTGTAATTTGACTATTTATGACATTGTAAGAACAATTTTATCTCACTTTTATTCGGGTCGGGTCGGATCGTGTCGTGTCGGTCGTGTTGGGTAATTATATAATAAACGTGTCGGGTCGTGTCGGGTCGTGTCGTAATTTAAACATCTCAAACAGGTTCACGTGTCAATGAACAATTATATAATAAACGTGTTAAACGTAACGTGTCGTGTCGTGTCAACCCGTGTAATAAACAGGTCGTGTTCGTGTTTGGAATTTTGACCCGTTTATTAATCGTGTCGTGTTCGTGTCGCGTGTAAACGTGTCAACAGAGTATGCTGACACGACACGCCAACACGTTTTGACAGCTCTACGTAGAACCCTGATGGTCAATTTCAGTTCCAGATTTACAAATTAAATAAGAACATTCGGACTATCTACATTTACTAACTGTTGCGATAGAGTAAGACCTGATTGGAATATTCTGCAACAAATGAAATGAGGTGCTAATTGGATTTACCAAGTCAAGTTTTCCGTACATTTGGGACGAGACTACACTAGTTTTATGTCGGCCTTTGCTTGTCATCTCTCCCTGTATGATCTGCAGCATTCTTTCGAATGAATCAAACATGCACAACACAAACGAATAGTGATCATTCTTATTCTTGACATTTGCTATTACGAATGCATCATATGACGGCACTGATCATTTATTTGAGGTTACAGTGTTAATTATACCTGAATTCGACCTTCTGAACTTTTATTTCCGCAACTGTTTGGCTTGATTCATTTAGAGAAAAAAAAGAGAATTTGTTAGCAGTCAAGGTTCACCCAAGACTAAACTAATTGACAATGACTGACTGACAATATATTTGTCAGTTAAGGGACTTATGAGGTAATCTTGTAATGTTATAAAAGGGTCAAATTAGGTAACCGTAGTAACCAAGGATCAGTTTCACGGTTAGAGAAAAGAACAGTTTCTTTTCTCTGCACCTCCAGGTTCATCCGGTGGTCATTCAGTAGAAAGGGCTACAAAAGAACACGTCTTCGACTCGGCAATCTGCTTGTAGGAGAAGGAGACTATCCGTTATTCTTTATCAAGGATCTCAACTTTTCCACTGCAATAATCAGATAAGTTTTTCGCTTAATTAATTTACTGCGTTGTGCTTTACTCTTTGTGTTGAGTTCCTACAGAATTAATAGTACAAATTTGATGACGGGGTTGACGGAGGATTACGAGCTTTTGTTCCTTATTCAAAACCATTATAAGCTTGTGGGAATTATGATAGTAGTTAGCATTTGATTAAAAATCACAATATAAATAAATCTAATATTCAAATACATTAATATAAAAATACATCTTGTAAGTACATAAGTTAAACAAAGCTATCTCAATTAGTTCGGATCTTTGAATTTTTATCGGTGTCGTAATAGGCCGCACTGCCGCAGGGAGACCGATCTCAAGGTAACCCTTAATGGCTAGCACAGTTGCGACTCCAGAACCTAGTCTTAACATCACATCTAGTTTATTCTCCATCATCAATTTTTCAAACCATTCTTTAGAAAGCTTAATTTTTACTGATAAGGATAGAGTCCTACCAACAACTAATTCTTAAATTCAAATATGAATCTATGGATTTATAGCTATCCTTTCAGTTTGTATCTATCAAATAAGTTGTTGTATCCTATTGTCATTGCTGCTCTATAAATACAGCAGTAAATCAGTAAATTATCAATGAAAATCATAGTTTACACAAAACCTTTTATGGTATTAGAGCGATGAATCTTCTAACAGAGTACACTCCCTTCTTTGCAAACCATGGCCAACGAAATTGTTCCTGCCAACTCCTCCACCACTACTCCCATTCCTAACATTACCGTACCTGTCAAACTCACAGCAACCAACTATTTATTATGGAAAATGCAACTTCAACCTCTTCTTTGTTCCTACGATTTGTTTGGGCATGTTGACGGATCCATTTCCAGTCCACCAGCCTTGGTTCACGGCAATCCCAACCCAGAATTTCCCATTTGGTTCAAGAAAGACCAGGTTGTCCTTAGCTGGATTATTTGCTCTGTCTTGGAGAATTTGTTACCTCAGATTGTGGGTGCCACTTCAGCACGAGAAGCATGGCAACTATTGGCAGCCACCTACGCGTCAGGTTCGAAGGCCCAAATTCGTACCTTGCGTCATCAAATTACCAACTTAAGTCGAGGTAATTATTCCATAACTGACTATATGCAACACTCCAAGGCTCTCGTAGATCAACTTGCAGCCTTAGGTAATCCTATTGATTCTAATATGTTGAATACTATATCATAGATGGTCTTGGTTCTGATTATCTCCCCTTTGTTCGGGCCTTATTAAATCGAGTTGAAATTTTTCCTTTGATGATCTGCTCGGCTTATTATTGAGTGAGGAAATACAGCTGCATCGCGATAAGAAAAATTCTTCTCGCCTCACCGACCTTCTCAATGCTTCTACCAACTTCTCCCAGTGTGCTCCTCACAACAATACTGGTATTCGTCATCCGCGAGGGCGTGGTCAAGGATGCTCTTCATATTCTGGTATTGGCTCCTCTTACATTAATTACAACATCCAATGTCGTATTTACTAAGGCTTTGGCCATGTTAACCATCAATGCCCGTCTGCTTCCTCTCATCGACATTTTGGTGGACCTTTTACCAACATTGTTGTCTCTGGAGCGTCTCCTGATTCTCAGACTTGAATGGTGGATTCTGGGGTCTCTCATCATTTAAAATCAGACTTAGACAATTTAGTACTTCATTCAGAGTATTCTACACTGGAGGAAGTAAAAATTGGTGATAGTAATACCCTTCCTATTACTAATCTTGGTTCATTTATTATGTCCTCTGATAACACTCATTCGTTTACCTTTCATAATGTTTTACGTGTTCCAGATGTGTTTCAAAATTTATTATCTGTCCATGCAGTGACAACAACTAATCCTATTTCAGTGGAATTTTTCTCTAACTGTTTTCATGTAAAGGATTTGCACACAGAGAAAATCCTTTGCCAGGGTGAGAATAAAGGTGGTATGTATCGTTTTTCTTTGCAACGTTTTTCTTCGGTGTCATCTCGTCCATCCGCTCAAGTTGTCGTCTCTTCATGGCAATAGTGTTTAGGTCATGTCAATAATGCCATTGTTCGTCAAGTTCTTACAGACAATAAGTTAGAGTTTCTAGTCCTCGGTCTTCTTCTTTATGTTATGGGTGCAGTATTAGTAAGAGTCACAAATTACCTTTTCTTGTCTCAACTTTTCAGGCCACTCCACCTCTTCAATTAATATGCAGTGATCTTTGGGGCCCTGCTCCTGTTACTTCTATTGATGGTTCTAAATATTATCTGCTATTTCATGACCATTTTTCTAAATACTCATGGATCTATTTTTTTAAGTACTAAATCCCAAGTTTTAAGTGAGTTCACAAAATTTCATCATTTTGTTAAATGTTACTTTGGCACCAAAATTCAAATGTTTCAGGCCAACTGGGGGTGAGTTTCAAGCTCTTCAACCTTATCTTCAATAACATGGTATTTCCCAGTGAGTGTCATGTCCTCATACATTGGAAAGAAATGGCAATGTTGAGCACAAACATCGTCATATTGTTAAGACAGCTTAAGTGTAACATCCTAAATTTATTTTAAAATAAAATAAATTATGAAAATTGAAAAAAAAATAAATAATATGAAAAATGAAAGTAAAAGAATTACAAAGGAAAGTAAGTTGGATGGAGGTGAATTGGAATTGAATGGCAGGAAAATAGCACTAGATGTGTTTGCCTTTACCTTAGGCCATGCCATACTTAAGGAACAAGCACAAGCCATGCCGATTTGGTTGTATTGTGCCATGTAGGTGAAAGAGAAGCACTAGCCGTGCCTAAATGCATGTGCATCGTGCCATGGAGGAAACATAGCACGAAACGTGTTTGATCCAAGTTTAAGTCGTGCCATAATGTGTGAACAAATCATGAGTTGTGCTTAGTTAATTCCATCGTGCCATGAATGATGGAATTGGCACGAGTCGTTCCTATAAGAAATGTGAACCGTGCCATTGTTATTTAAATATGGTGCTCGATTATCCTTCTTCATTTTATTTCCAGAACCTTATAGACACTCATCTTAAACCAAAGGAATCCTAGAGAGTGAAGGAAGCTTGATGCTTAGATAACGTTAATGGCTTTTAATGGAAAGAAACAATTGGAGATAAGGTACTCTCTTGCTCTTGATTTGTTGTGTCTTTAGTGATATTATGGTGATTATTAATGGATTTATATGTTGACATTATTTTGAGATTTCAGATGAAACAATGTGGATGACTTATTGATATACATAAGGCTAGTTGCGAAAGAAGTAATAGAATTGGAAATCTATATGGCAAGAAGATTCAATCAGAAATTTGTGATCATTCACATGGAAAGAACAGAGAACCATATAGAGATGGAATTTCTGCCGAGATGCACGAAATCAAAGTAAGTGTTTTATACTTACTGTGCTTATGATTTTAAGTAATTACATGGTATAAAATTGTGAATGCTATATACAAAACTTGGAGTTGTTATTGATTAGTAAGTGTCCACCACTTACTATATGTTATTTTCAAATGGAGGATTAATGAATCCAAGGTTTAGTATGTAAAATGATAGCATATTTATATTTTGATTCTTATGACATAACCTTAAATTATGAAAGGTTTGAAAAGATTATATAAGAGATATGGAAGTTTAAGTAAAGAAAATAAGCTTAAATGCTTCTTTGTTAGTGATTTTATAAGTGTCTTACACTTCTAAGTGAATTGATAAGTATTCCTATACTTAATCATGCCTACTTAAGAACTTACATGTTCTTAGAAACCTAGAATGGAAGCTTATTTAGCTAAGAAAAGTTAACAAACTAAATTTATATGAAAAGTTTTTATATGTATAAGATGTTCTTAGGAACATTGAAAGCTTATGATGATAAAAAAAGATACAAAATGAAAGTGATAAGAAAGAATGCTTATTAATATGTTCTTATGAATTCATTTAAAAGCTTAAAAGCCTGAATATAATAACAATTGATAAATGCTCATACTTTGGTTCAAATGAACTTATAAGCATGATATGCTTCTTACTTGCTTTGATTATTATGAGCATGAGGATATGATAGTGAGCATGATATGATGACGGATATAATGTGAGATGAATTAGTATGCTCTTTGGTTAAATTCCTTGTTGTTATCATATTGATATATGGTTGATATTATGTTGATTATAAGCATATGGTTGCTTATTGAGCATACTTGATTTAGATTATGAGATATGAATGTATTGATCATTCATTGTGTTGCATTCATTGTGTGGAGGATTATTCTGAGAGAGATCTCGATACCGATCTGGGACTGATGATATTCTGAACTGGGTTCGATTCTGGTCTGGGACTGAGGGGAAAATGAAAAGAAAAAGAAAAGAGAAAGAAAGACCCCGGGGCATATCGCATGTGATTGCACTAACATTCATATGCATTTTATTCACATTCATAATTAGCATGATTGAGGAATGCTTTGTGATTTATGAATGCTGATATGATTATGAAAATATGATTGATGATGATGGAATACATATGTGTTTATAAGATATTATGTTATGGTTCTTATGTTTAAGCTTATTATGCATATGATGCAAACAAGTATATTATATGTGTTTTTAATGTTAAAACATTGTATCTGTGATAAATGCAAGATGCTGGTTATGTTTGAATGAGATGTGAACTTGTTTGCTTAAACTTGATTGCGAACTTAAACATAAGGATGAAAACAGAATGCCAGCACGTCCTCGTGCTGGATATTGATCTGGATGAATGTTACGAGAACGACTCTTGCACAAATGAAGCACAACCCATGCCAACTGGAAAATCAGAGATGAGCACGTCCTCTTGTTCATCGAGCACACCCCGTGCTGACTGTAGTTTCCCATGCACTTTATTTTAACAACAATTTGTTTATCCTTACTGAGTATATTTTATATACTCACCTCTATATGTTGTTTTAATGTTGTGCAAGTTTAACAGGATTATCACGAGGAGAATTCGAGCACGTGTTTAGCAAAACATGGATTGACTGTAAAAGAGTTTGTTTTTAGCAAAATTGTTTTGGATCAATTCATTGAAAATTATTGTAACTTTCTATAAATCTTTGTATCCTTGTTTTTGAAAGATATTGGAAAAATATTCAGGAAATAATGTTTTAAATTTTGAGTCCCACATTTAGTGGTATCAGAGCAGAGATTAGATATCACTGGGAGAGTACATTGTTTTTTGAATCATATGCAAGAATTTGATTTTGAAAACAATGACTTGAGTTTTTAAAACCAAGAATGGTTTAAGAAAAATTTTTGTGCTTCGACCTCGTGGAATCCTTGAAATTTATAAGGTATGTTTTCGTAATCATAATCTAAAAGTTCTTTGTGAACAATACTTGAAGGCCGAGGGCCAAGAATATGGTTGATAAAGATGCCAAGTAAAATGAACTTATGAGCATATAAAGCTATGTGGATTTTCATGCCTTTATTGATTAGGTTAAATGTTATGTGTTCATAACCTAGATCATTTGGCAAAAGGCAGGAAGTGATTGTGCGCATGAAAGTTGTGTGATATGAATAAATGAACATGCTTGATTAATTCTAATATGTGTGATGCTAAAAGATATGACAAAAATGCGTGAGATTATCGAGCGAAAACTCGAGAGAAAACTATTGTAAAAAGTTGACGAGATATCAGAGTGAAAGCTCTGAAAGAAAAAAACTCAAAACTAGTATTAGGTAAATTGCAATTGTCTTTTATAATGTGTACATTGAGATGAGCTTACGTTGGAACAACTGTAGAAATTAGCTTCATCTCAAACTATGAAATTTAAGTACGTGTTTATACCTACTTAGATAGCTTTGCTTGCTATCTTGAGTTGTGAAAAGAGTTCTAAACTTTGAATTAATTATGTGAGAACATAAAGAAAGAATGAATTATATTGGTTTATGTCTTGCCTTTAATGTGGAATGAGATGAATTATATTGCTTTATGCCTTGCCATTAATGTGGAATGAGATGTGAAATTGTTTGCTTAAACTTGATTGTGAACCGAAACATAAGGATGAAAATAGAATGCCAACACGCCCATCATGCTGACCAGCACATCTTCGTGCTGGATATTGATCTGGATGAATGTTACGAGGATGACTCGTGCTCAAATGAAGTAGAACCCGTGCCAACTGGGAAATCAGAGATGAGCATGTCCTCGTGTTCATCGACCACGCCCCGTGCTAACTGTAGTTTCCCCTTCACTTCATTTTAACAACAATTTGTTTATCACTTACTGAGTATATTTTATATACTCACCTCTGTATGTTGTTTTAATGCTGTGCAGGTTTAGTAGGATTGCCACGAGGAGGAGTCGAGCACGTTTTTAGCAAAAATGGATTGATTGTAAAAGAGTTTCAAAGAAGTAAAATTGTTTTGATGAATTTCATTTAAATTCATTGTAACTTTTCATAAATCTTTTATTTACATTTATATTATCTGTGTTTTTGAAAGGTAATTGGAAATATTCAAAAATAAATGGTTTTAAATTTGAGTCCCACACGCGTAGAGGTATGTTTCAATTTGTGACAATTATCAACGCTCAGGTAATATCTCTCCCCGTGATAAAATGCCTTAGAATTCTGTTGTTGTTTGCAAAGTGTTTGATGCGTGGGGAATTGATTTTATGGGTCCATTCCCTGTATCCTATGGTCATAAGTGCATCTTGGTTGCTATGGACTATATGTCAAAACGGGTTGTGATGCAAGCCTCACCTACTAATGATGCTAGGATTGAGTGAAGTTGTTAAAGTTGTTGTTTTCTCAGATTGGCTCACCTCGAGCAATTATCAATAATATAGGTTAACACTTTTGTAACAGCCATTTCTCTAAAACACTTGCTGGTATGGTGTTACTCATAGAATGTCAACTACGTATAACCCACAAACTAGCAGTCAGAGAGAGGTAACTAATCAAGAACTGAAATGCATTTTAGAAAAGTTTTCTGAACGTAATAGAAAGGACTAGTCAGTCAAGTTAGAGGATGCCTTGTGGCTTATCGTACTGCTTTTAATACACCCACAGGTTTTACGCCATTTAGACTAGCCTATAGAAAGGCATGTCACCTTCCAGTTAAACTTGAACATAAGGCCTTTTGAGCCATTAGAACTGCCAATCTTGATCTGTCTCTTACAGGTATGCACATAAAACTTTAACTCATTGAGCTAGATGAATGGGGGGTGGAGCATATGAGAATAATTTACAAGGAACAATCCAAGAATTACCACGACCGACATCTTAAACCTGCGAAGCACTTTGCCGAGAGCGAGTATGTTTTTCTGTACAACTCCCAATTAAAGCTCTTTCCTAGGAAGCTAAAATCCAGATGGTCCAGTCCGTTTAGAGTGACTCGAGTCTTCCCTTATGGGACTATCAAGGTATCTCACCTAGACAAAGGTACGTTCAAAGTAAATGGTCACTGTTGGATAGGTTCTTTCAGACTTTGACAAGGAAGTTGTACCCCTCGCCACTCTAGACACTAGTGCGGTTTAGAGGTATCTGTCAGGCTCAAGACATTAAAAAAGCGCTTCTTTGAAGGCAACCCAAGGTTTCATTTTTAAGTTTGTTTTTAGTGTGTTTTTGTGTTATTTATCTGTAGTTTTAGGTCAAGGATTACAGTTTGGAGCATAACAAGGTATGTTCTCTGCCATCTATATTATATATCTAACACAACAATGCCAAATGACTTATGAAACGATCTATTCAAATTGTTTCAACAACCATTTGACTCTACTGACTTACTAAAACAAATGAAATGGGATAACGAACAGTTTGAATAAACCGTACTTGAACCCATTTCAATTGAAACATTTTAGACCAAATGACCTTTGTAACCCGTTCTTTATTTCCCATTTTAATATATAAAAAGGGCCAACGGTTTGCGAAACAGTTTCAGATAACCATTTCTAAAACCGTTCTAGTCAACTAGTCAGAATAGTACTTTTGAACCGCAAACGCTTTAGAAAATAGTCTTGTAAGACCGTTCTTCAAACCGTTCGAGCTGTACCATAGTACACGTTTGTCTTTTCAGATACGACTTGGCAAACGGTTAGGCCAGACTTCACTTTCAAACATTTCAAAACTCCTCTCACTCGTTCCTAATGTCGTTCAGCCATTTCCCCTTGATTTTTGGCCTTTTTTGTGTAAAATTCAAGGTTTGAACTCTCCTTCTCTTTACTCTTCACATTTCCTATTTAATTTACACTTATTCTTCAATATATCTTGGGTAGGAGCATTGAAATTCGACGGAAAATTTTGGTTTTGTGCGTTAAATTGGTTTAAGCGTGGTCCATAATGCATTCTTTCATGACTAGGAACATTTCCCCTTCATTATTTGAGTGTTTGTTGATGAAATTGAGGTTACCCAAATTTTTAGGGTTTTCTCTTGACTATGCTTGTGGATTTTTGCATTCTAAGGGTGAATTGACTGAAATTATGTTTGAGAATACCTTAGGTGAATTGAATGAGTGGATTATTGCCATTGTGTTCATAATTTAGTTAACTCCCATTAATTTTTGGGTATTCATAGGAACTTTGAATACAGGAACTTGTCTAAATAAGGATATTTTTTATACTGTGGACACTCTGATGTGATGAATTCTTATGACTTCGTGATTGGGAGTTTCTGTTAGATAATAATGAACTTTGTCTCCTTTTTGTGCTAAACTAGCAATTGTGATGCAGTGCAAATGTATGCTTTACTTGAATGAGTATTGACTGAGTTGAGCTTCTGATGTCATGCACTGATTTGTAGATTATTCTTACGAATGTTTTTCTTTTTATTTGTTTGTAGATGTCAAATTCAGGACCATCTCCCAGAAAGAGGGCAACTTCGAGACGCACCTAGGCTCCAGACGACAGGCCACGGGCGACCAATATGCTCTCATTCCCTGATCATCCAGTCAACCAGAGACGCATAGATGCTATTCGAGATAAGACTTTTTCCCATATTCGGCTTCCTGATAAGGGGACACTCAGAGAGTTTGACCTCTATGATGATTACCGCCAGTACATGAGTGTCGGCAGGTGGGCTCAACTCTTTGCGATCAACACCCCCACCCATAGGGAGCTTACTCTAGAGTTCATGGCATCATTTAAAATGTCTGAGCTAGTGGATGAGGAAGAGGAGGAGGACAATCCATTCATCGTCAAATTTAGGGCAGGTAATGTGAGGTATCAGTTGACCCTCTACAACTTCGCCTTTCGTTTGGCTGGTATGACACTGA
>CANYCX010214306.1:0-12167 GCA_948193385.1 Breynia disticha f. nivosa | reverse complement strand
TGATCTTGTACATGTATTGTACATACTATGTATATATATGCATTGAGTTTGGTTTTGTTTTCTAAACTATCTACAGCTTCTGCTTATTTATATTTTATTTGGTTTTTGTAAACGAATTTATGCCAGATTTGTAAAATGCATATTTTATATTCTTTCTCTCTCCTCTCAATCGATTGGATTTTATAGTATTTCTGAAAATATATTGATTATATGATTAAAAGGGTTTAAAATTTTGAGTTCCACACGGGCGACAGCTGGCCGACCTGTGCACGCGTGGAAATCTATAGACGTTCCACGTACAAAACGCTGAAATGTTTATCCTGAAAAATCAGAGAAATTTTATGAGCCGCATACTGAATAAGTATATCCTTCATAAAGTAAGTTCAACACACCATATAGAATCAATTTACTCTGATACTCTATATAAATTTGTATATATATATATATATATATATATATATATATATATGTATATATATGTATATATATATACACGCTTTGTTTTCTCTTTTCTTTTAGTGACTTACCTTAATATAGGATCTTTTTGAAATTTCAATTTCAACTCTAGCCCGTAGGCTTAACTTTAAGATCACTTGATCTTTAATATCACTCTAGATCCGAAGATCTTAAATCTAGATCCTTGTAAGTAGTCACATTTCTCTATTAAATTTCATATGAAATGAATTCTCATAACATTTCTCAATGATTTTATTAACATTCTATAAAAATTTCGGCAAGAACTTTGCTAATTTTTAAAATACTAAACATCAATAATCATTCAAAAATAATCAATCAATCACAACAATACTTCGACTATAGACAATTGTGGCAATGGTGCAACTCCTGCACGCCACATCAACAACTCAAACTCTAGCAAATCTCTAACATTTATCATCAATCTTAATATCCAACATTTAATATAACATTCATATCAAACATATATATAAATGAAGTAAGTTCCTCCATGAACTCATGCTCAGAATTATACTTATTTGAGCTAGTAAAAATACTCTGTCCTCTACTCAGTCTCTCTGTCTCTTGTGTCTCCTCTAGTTCCTATTCACATTTCACAATGTTTAACATTCGAACAATACAATTATGCAACAATTTCATATGAATGCATGTAATGCATTAATGCTGTCTATTTTTAGATTTTTACTCTATTTTGTTCTAATCATATCTCCCTCAATTTAATGAAATAAATTCTAAAAAAATTCCATGTAAGAGATAATTTTATATTAAAATATTTCTTCTTTCTCAACTATCAGTTCAATCTCCAATTATCAGTTTTATGCATAACAACTAGACTTGCCAGAATTATACCTCTTTCTATCCAGTTTTGTCATTAATTACAATTCAATTGCTAAATAACTTGTAAGTATTTTTAATATATTTTTCCTTAGTTTTTAACCTCTGTTAGTTCACCTATAAGCTTTTCAAATCATATGTTTCAACCTACAAAATTCACAATAATTCATACAACCTATTCACTTTTCCACCGCTACACTTCTTTGTTCTTAAACCTGCTTTACCATGTTTCATATTTCTCTCAATATACTAAACAAAATGATCTGATTTTTTTTATATCGATTCTAGACATCTCAAGGTTTTATTTTCATGATTTTTTGTAATTTTTACTTATTTACAGCTCCTGTTTTCTATTTACAAGTTACAGCTTCAATTTCCTATCAAAACAGAACATTATTTTCTCTCGATTTTATTCTCTAAGCACAGAAATCCAAATGAACAGTTATAATCTTTATACAATCATAGACAAATCCATATTGTTAAAATAAAAATTCCATAGTTTAATCTGACCTCTAACTAATTTTAAAATTTCTAACAATTTAATGCATAAAATCTAAAAATCATGAACAAAGGCTCACCTTGATTTCTATGTACTTTCAATTGATGTTCTTGTTCAACCTTTGATAAAAAGTTTCACAATTTTATTTGGAACCCTAAAAGGTGAAAATTCTGGAGGAAATGATGCAAATGAAATGTGTTTAGGTTTTGAAGAATGGGAAAGAATCGGGTGAATGTGGTGTTTAAAAGGAACTTTTGTCCTTTTCATTAAAGTTATAATTCTTTTACTAATTTTTCATTATAGTCCTTTTTCCTTCACTCTAACCTTTAAATCTCTAACTAAGTAATATAAATAATCTATCATTCTCTAATTATATCCATGCTAATGAAATGCATGCCGATTTTAAGGTTCTAAGTATGTTTATCGACATTTTCAATCAATTTATTTTGCTCTTTTCCTTTTAATTCTTTCTCTATTAATTAAATTATTATAAGTTTTGTATTTAAATCTATTTATATTTCTCTTTCATTCATCAAATAATTTAATGAATGCACAATCAGATATGCTCTAATTATATACATGTTTATGTGATGAATGCTAGTTTTAAGTTTCAAGGTCTTTAGGTTTGAGATTTGACATTATCTATTATAATTATATATTTTTGCTTTCTTTTACATTTTCTGCTTCTATATCTTCTTTGTCATTTATCTTTATTGTATTCTATATAAATTCATTTTGTTTAGTTTCTTACTTTATACTCTTACTTGATACACTATTACTTATGTTTATCTCTAATGTAGTACATTAAATAACATACCTCTGTTAATTATTATTTTCACTAGAAAATGTCTTGCAACTAGAAATTCTTATATGCATATACATTTATTGAATCATATCATTTCCATTGCCATTATACTTTTGCTACTGAAAAAATGTCAATTGCTCTAGTAATCATGACAATCACTTCATCGTATTATAATACATCACATATACTATTAAATAATTACACACACACACACACACACATACACACACACACACACACACACATATATATATATATATATATTACTATATGAATACTAAAGTAAGTCTTCTGGACCCCATCAAATTCCATTTCTAACACCTGTTTTTAGATATCTCAACTTTGACTACCAGTTATATTTATTTTATATCACATTTTACTCTAAAATTTAAAATATCATAATTTACAATACATCTAATATTTTTGTATATTTTTTCTTACATAATAGACATCACCATATTGAACTGAATGTTTAAAACTTCATAGGAATATTTTTGGAAAAATTGATAAAATTCAAACAATTTAATCCAAATTCTTAAATTTCCATAGATTTTGCCATTTTTGTTTGTCATTTCTGCCATAACTCCTTCAATTCATATTGAAATTGAGTAATTGAACTTTCTATGCTTCACTAATAAGTTCTAGTTTTTAAAATGTATTCTTTTTTTATTTCATTAACGACACAAAGAAAAGCACTAAAAACACTAAGCTAGTTTGTTTTTAGAACAGCAACTGGGCATTAGAATCTTAAAACTTCATGCTCTTATTCAGGATTTCAACCATATCTTCTATTTATTTTTTAACTTTAAAACAAACTCAATCTCTAGGAATAAAAATTTCAGCTCATGACATCTTGCATAATTGTTTGGATTTCCAAATGTCTAAAACCTAATGTAACAGAAAATCAACATAAAGACACATAGAAACACACGAAAAATCACACAAAAATCAATTATAACATCATAATATGGCATAAAATGAAAGACTAGTCAATAAAAATAATAACTTTAATGAAAAGAACAAATCTTTACCTCTCTTCTTGTGTGGTCGTATATCTGGATTGAATAACAAAGTAACAACAACCCCGAAATACTTTGAAACAACCTTCTTTCACGGCTTTAAGGACCCCAAATGTTGACCCCCTACAAAAATAGAACACAGATCAAAAGATATGTGTACTAGTATAACAGTATAATCAAATTAACCTTATTTTAGGTCATTCTACTTAAGTCCCTCAATTTCATGTGTGCATATTTCAATTATTTTATATTGGTAATGTCTCTGATTCGCTTTATTATTTTTGTTTATCTTAATCATATACTATAACTCAATCATTATCTATGTGATAATCCATTTTTATATACTCTTCACATTAAATTTCCATTCTGTTCTTACTAATACATTCTTTTATCTCAGATGTTTACTCTACTAACACTTTCATGTCTTCATTTTATTGTTTGATTAATTATCTTTAAATTTCTAGTATATAACAATTTTAATTTGTGCAATCATAAATATTTTTTATTATTATATTGTAGTCTAATCAACAATTTAAATATTTTAAATACCTCTGTTTCTTTATCTATTTTGTATTTTTTCTCCTATATTACTTTATTTATTTTCAATATTCATTCTATATTATTTGTAAATTTGTATTTGTAACATTCCTATCCTAAATCCTCATAATTAGTAAAATAATTAATGAAAATGAATATATTATACATTAAGAAATGTTAACTTTAAGATAAGACAACACGTTTGAGAAAAAAAGAGAGGTTATGTAGAAAATACTAAGTTTTAGCCTGCAACACGAGGGCGTACTGTTTGGCACGAGGGCGTGCTTACTGGAAAAGGGATGAGCATAACTGTGCTAATCAAGAGCATGATCATGTTTTCTAAAAAAGGAAATGTCAACACGGGGGAGTGTTAAACAGCACGGTGGACGTGCTGAGTAGCACGAGACGTGCTGAACCGTTAGCGAGACGTGCTGAGGTGTTAAACATGCGAGAAAGTTGGAAATCGAAGCATGAGCTGGATTGCTGGAAGTAGCACGGGGAATGCCAACACCAACACGATCGTGTTGATCATCACAAAATAATTTAACCCAAAAACAGAACACAACTCTCATTTATACAATTTTAGAGAGAGAAACTGATAGAGAGAGAGATCGAGAGAGAGCTAGTGAGAGAGAGGAGATTTTGGTGGAATATGAATTGAATCTTAAAAGTAAGCTGGATATCGATATATAAGTCGATATCAAGAATCTACAGAGGTAATCTTTAATAATTACGAAATTAAATATAATCCTACGAAGAATTTAGGTTAGAAATTGTTAAGATTAGATTAGAAGCATGCATATGATTATATTATGGAATTGATTGTGATAAAGAATTGTATAAATGGTTCTTTAGGATGACAGGTTAGACCGGGACAGAGTTTGGGCATGCATTGGTCCGAGTACTTCAATTAGGATAAGAGTAATCTAACTCACTATTAATTAAACGTCAATTATAAATTTGAATTGTGAATTTACATATCATTGTGAATTGCTTGAGGAATATGAATATGAATGAAGTGATGATAAAACATCCTATACTTATTATTTGTTTAATCTTGTAATTATTGTTATCTTGTCAATAAATTTCTAAATCATTTAAAACTTTTCCATGTAAATACCGCTCTATGGTACTTATCTATATATCTTATATCATGCATACATATATTATAATACATCCTGGCCTAAGGCTCAGTATAGAACATAGATCATGCTAGTATAATACGTCCTATGGGCGTGGCCCCGTATTATACTATCATGTTCCTGCTCAAATGTAATACAAAACTCATGTTTTTCAGGCATGCTTCGTATACATCTACTGTATCCCTGTATATATCAATCTAATAATAACCTGGAATAAGTCACATGTTCAAATAGCAATCACATTATAATGCATATAATCATAACACACAATATCATACATATGTAAATCTGTATAACTTATGTAAAGAATTAATCTGTAGAGAGAGGAACTGCTGAGGAGCGACAACTAACCCACTTGCTGGCATGTCACTATGATCTTTATTTTACCACCTATTCCTGAAACAAAATCGCAGTTGTATGAGTTGCGGGCTCAGTGAGTAATCATATATAAGAATTTATCTATTTCGGTAATTCTATGATTCTACCCATAATCTATTTGTTTATTTAAGTATAGAAGTTATCTTTATTTTCTTTATATCTAGACATCATATTCTTTTATTTACTATTCATATGTTGTGTAACTTGATTTATACTCGGTTTTTTGTATTTCTGCAAATCATATCATCTATGGTTGCAATTATATTTGTACATTCATGTTCATATATAAGCCATGTAATAATCAAAGTGCATTTCTTATAATCATGTCATTCATATACGATTTCCTATCATCATTTCATTCATATTCGATAACTCTGTATATCTCGTCATGCAACATAATCATATGTTGTATAATTATACAACCCCCTCTACAGAAATGACCCTATAAAAGGATCACCCTCTACAATATAAACCCCTCTATGTATGATCGATCATATATCACCAATCCACACCTCACCATATCAACACCATTTCATCACCATCTCATCACCAGTCATATCGTATCACGTAAATCATAAATCACAGCATATAATTGTATAATGTGAATAATGTAACGTACCTGTTTGCAAATTCGTTTCGCATATACCTATTCGAATTTCATTTTTTTCGTTTCGTTTTGTATTTTGTTTTTTCGTATAAAATTTCTCCTTATTCTCATTTATGTACTAAGTACTTGTTCAATCATTCAACCGTATATTCGTATATAAAGTCATTAATCGTATTTGTTGGTAAACGATCATATATCTATGTTAATAATAACGTTTCTGTAAATAAGAAATCATGAATGATCATGAACTTCCTATCGTATCAAAATCTCTGTTTTTCTTTTAAACGTAAATTCTGTATTCATTATTTTTGATTTCTTCTTTACAATTATTTTCAGACTTATTTTAATTATATTATGATAAGGTCATTTCCTAGGTCTTCACCTATAATCATATTCATCCTATCAACATCTCAATCATCCAAATACATATGCTGTCATTTTCTTTGTACTCGTAAAGTTATTTTGTTGGTTATTTTGTGTATGCATCATCTCAACTCAAATAAATCAAACAAACACTCCGACTATCTATATCATGGCATATGTGCAACACCTGCACCCCCTATTGACAATTTCTCACACTAGCAAATTCTAACATTTCTCATATAATTCATATATCTAACTAATCATACAATTATCATGACATAAACTTTTTATTATCTTTTTTCTTAAGGTGATCACACATAAAACTATATTTTAGTGAGTCTAGATTACTCACCTGTTTTTTTCGTATGTTTCAAAATTCCTCCAATTTTAATCCTGATTTAACCGTCCAATAAAATCTCCCTATAAACACAATTAATTTCCTAATAACTCAATATCAAACATATATCTCAAAATCACATATCCGTATAAATTCTAAAAATTATACGAGTAATAACACGGTAATTAAATCTTAGCGCTATACCTTTGTGGCTATTTATATTGTATCCCATACGATCGACATATCTTTTCCATCACAATTTATCTTTCTCTTTCTTAAACATTAAATCTCTCTTTCTTTCTCATCCTTCCTCTGTTTCTTCCTTAGTTTCTCGCTCATTTTCCTTCTCTGCTTTCATTCTAATGTTCATCTGCTTCCTTTTCTTTTTATAGACGAAAGAATAAAGCCTTGTCATCTTTCCTCACTTATAACTAATCCAACTCCTGCTTCAATTTCCAATATTTACTAAAATCGGCCACATTTCAATAATACACATGGTAGGAAAGAAATACACGTGGTTAACCTTGTACTACACGTTGTGGTTGCTTACAACGTGTATTTTTCTTTGATAACGTTGTGGCAACATACTACACGTTGTATCATTGAAGTACAGGGGGTCGTGCCCACCCCCTTGTACTTTACAGCCACCCCTTGTACTTTTCGGCCACACTTTTTACATTTTGGCAACTCCTTGTACTTTACTTCCACCCCCTGTACTTTTAATTTCTCTGAAACCTTCTTCTTTACATTTAACCTTCATCAACTATAAATCAACTCGTATTAAACCTCTAGTTTCTTTAATTTATCAACTTAATTATTAATTTGATTAATCATTTTAATTATCTTATTAATTATAGGATTTAATGATGAGAATGTTACAAATCTTCCCCCTGAAAGAAATTTGTCCTCGAAATTCCTTTGTACATACTATTACTGATCTTATTTCTCCTTTAATTCATTTCTTTCTTCTCATATATGATATTCTCTGATCTTGTATCTATCTCTCTTACTCGTTTAATCCCACAGTTAAAGCTCTATAAACGTTTCTACATCTCCAACGTATATTTCCATATTTTCCTCATTTACCTATCCATTCTCTTCCATTTATTATCTTCTGTCTATACGTCTTGTATATATCATTTTAAACTCAATCTTACTATCAATATTTCTATCACAACTCTCTAGGATTCTTGTTACCAACTTATTTTTAACTTCTAAAAAATATCAAGTCAATTGCCTAATCACCTCATCTTTCCCATCTAACATTTCCGTAACTATAATTGTATTTTTCATAAATAATATTCAATTGTGTAATCATAATCTTTTAATAGCTCTAATCATATCTTTCTGTTCCATGTTTAACTTGTTTTGGATAATCAATAAGTCAGACTTTTATAATCTATAAAAATCTGAAATATCTTCCCATACTTTCGGAAGAAACACTACTGCAAAAAGTTCTTTATCACACACTGGATAGTTTACCTCATGTGATCCGAGCTATCTAAAGACATATAGAACAACTTTTCTATTTATATCAACATACATTCTAGTATTAACTACATTTCAACCTTATATCTTCTCAATCTTTCTGTAATTACAAGAATTATAAGAATTACTGATCTATAGTTTAGTTTGCCAAATCTTGCCGATGCTATTTCTTTCAATAAATACCTTCCTTTTTTGAATACTCTTCTCATTGCCTTCACTATAATAAGAAATCTTTTAACAATTTCCCTATAATATTAAATATTTCCCAAGAAATTACTTACTATTTGTCTTTGGAATCCTCAATTTTTGACACTGTTAAACTCTTCCTCAAAATTACTAGTATTACTTATTCGACTATCACGTTTATTAGAAATTTGTGTGACATAATTTACACTCCTAATTCAGATACATTTAACTCTCCATTCTATATCGTCTGAGCAATTCATACTATAGCACGGTCCATATCATATACTGAATACTTTATTTCATATGCTCTAAACTATCAAGAAGCATATAATAATCCTTCCACTTTGCATGAACATTTATTTGAATCCTTAATACCAAATCTCACTATAAATCGTAAATCTTTCTGTGTGCATAAATATTATAGAGGCTGGAATAATTTTTAACCAATGACTCAATTCATCAAAACCTCATTGATACGGATTATTTCACTGTATAAATGTATTCCTTCTGCATAATGTGATCAATAGAACTGTCATAATTGAAAATCTTTTGACCAATTTTTATGTAATCACCAATAATACTGAGAAAATTACATTACCTCTATAATGGTCTCTGGAACTTATCAAATTAATACTACTTCCACTTTCTTTATATCTATTTGTATATTATATTTAGATATCATATGTCGTAGAAACCATAATTGACATTTACTGGTTTTGCACTTGATTGTTTTTCTCTTGATTTCTGCAATACTATTCACAAATATGCATTATATTCTTTGATATTCCTCAAATGTTTCAATATATCATCTATAATAGCAATTGCAAATTGATCAAGGAAAAACTAGATTACCTCATTCATCAATGTCGTGAATGCTGTCCAAACATTAATCGAGCCGCATAGATTAACTTAAAACTCTTCATAACTATATCGGATTCAGAAAGCAATCTTTTGCATATATTCCTACGCAATCTTTAATTGATCAAATCTGGATGCTAAGTTAATCTGTGAAATTATAATAGCACACTGCAACTGATCTAATAAATCACCAATTTGATGGAACAATTATTTAGTCTTAACAACTACTTGGTTAAGTTTCTCTATAGTCAATACATAACTAGAGATTCCATCGTTCTTCTGTACATACAATACCGATGTTCTCAAAAGTAAATCACTTGATCACCTAAACTCTCTATCGAATAACCTTTATAATCTTTTCTTCAGCTTCTTGATTTAGTTGATGCCATTCTGTCTATTTTATCAATCATTATCTCAATAGCAACTCTATTTTGCTATCAAATGATAATCCTGATAAATCTTCTAGAAACATATTTGAGTATTGAGCATTATTTCACTGTTAATATTTCTTTTTCACTGTCATGCACTGTTATTTCATCAATTTTATGTGCCAATAAACTTCACATTCTCCTCAAATCGTCTTAAAAACTCATATAGTTAACGTCAATCAATAAACATAAATTTTCTTCTAGTTGCACAATTACTTCCTTTATAACATATTCTAACTCATCAATAATATCATCCAATATGTCCCTGCAACTGAATTTTTGGACATTCTGGTGCTTCTCCTAAACCTTAACCATACTTCTCTACTTTTGTCTCAACTAATACTGGTTAAGGATGTAGTTGATCTAACATCATGTTACACTAATTACCATTCTATTACATTTTATTGACATTCATTTCTTTATTTAATCTGATAAATCTATTAAGAAATGTCCTATCTATCCACAAAATAACATTCCTTAATCAAGGTTCTACACCCTTTCCATATTCTTCCTTTACTAGAGGTAAAACTATACCTCTTCGTCCTTCTTTACGATACCCTCATTTAAATGCTCTGTTAGAAGGCATCTGAAATTAAGGTATTCAAGGTCTAAATTCCATAGTATTCCTTATTTAAATCTTGTTAATTTGCATCCATATGTTCTTAATCACTTCATCCTCACATTTTCTCTTATTTATCCTTCTTTCTTGAATTAACACCAACAGCTAAACATATAGCTATATAAACATCATCTCGTATCCTTATAAATTTATTCTTTCCTATTTTAAAGCAATAATTTCCTTCTGTTTAACATCTATACATCCATACTTCTAACATATACTTTCTTTTAAATTCCTCAAGAAACATTCCAGATAAATATTGGAGCAAATTCTCGACTACATAAAACTTATTTTTAACCATTGATATATATCAACATACAACAAGGATACTATGAAATCCAACTTGTTTTCTGATGCTACCTTCATCATATCATAAACTTCTTCTATTCTTTTTAATCAATATTCAGTTTATACTGAACTTGCCCTCACAAAAATTATTCTGTTCTCAATTTTCTTTAAACTCAAAATGCTTTTTAATCTGATTTTTAATAAACTCTTTGAAGATTCTCTGTATGCACTATTACTATCATTATGGATATGTTGAATCATAAAATTCATGATATAATGAATCAACTATTTCTTTTCTCGTAACATTAGGGTCTTCTGCTTCCTCTTTCTCTGGTAATTGTTATAGCTGGGTCATATTATTCTATAAATATATCACACAATGCACACAATCACACATATGCTTACTATCCAGGGATCATATCCCTGCTCTGATACCGAAATAAAACATCGTATACTTATTATTTGTTTAATCTTGTAATTACTGTTATCTTGTTAATAAATTTCTGAATCATTTAAAACTTTTCCATGTAAACACCACTCTATGGTACTTATCTATATATATTATATCATGCATACATATATTATAATACGTCCCGGCCTAAGGCTCGGTATAGAACATAGATCATGCTAGTATAATACATCCCATGGGAGTGGCCCCATATTATACTATCATGTTCCCGCTCAAATGTAATACAAAACTCATGTTTTTCAGGCATGGTTCGTATGCATCTACTGTATCCCTGTATATATCAACTAATAACAACCTGAAATAAGTCACATTTTCAAATAGCAATCACATTATAATGCATATAATCATAACACACAATGTCATACATATGTAAATCTGTATAACTTATGTAAAGAATTAATCTGTTGAGAGAGGAATTGCTGCAAGCGGCAACTAACCCACTTGCTGGCATGTCACTATGATTTTTCTTTTACCACCTATTCCTGAAACAAAATCGTAGTTGTATGAGTTGTGGGATCAGTGAGTAATCATATATAAGAATTTATCCATTTCGGTATTACCCATAATCTATTTGTTTATTTAAGTATAGAAGTTATCTTTATTTTCTTTATATCTGACATCATATTCTTTTCTTTACTATTCATATGTTCTGTAATTTGATTTATACTCGTTTTTTATATCTGTGCAAATCTATCGTCTATGGTCGCAATTATATTTGTACTTTCACGTTCATATATAAGCCATGTAATAATCAAAGTGCATTTCTTATAAACATGTCATTCATATACTATTTCCTATCATCATTTCATTCATATTCGATAACTCTATATATCTCG
>CANYCX010214118.1:0-36513 GCA_948193385.1 Breynia disticha f. nivosa | reverse complement strand
TTGAATGAATTAAAATTTTTATCTCTCCTATATTTTTCTTTAATATTTTATTTTAAATTATATTATTCTAAAAATAAAAATGATGTTTAAATTTGAATGCTATTTCTTGGAAAATGAGTAATTAAAATATGAAATAGTATTTAAATTTGGGCGTCACAACCCTCTCCTTGATTCGATCTTCCTACTAATAATTTAAACAATGCTCATCACATATATGCACAATTTATATAAACACCAATGAAATATGTTCTAAATTCTTCTTTCTTACATCTTTTCTCTTTTCCTCTATAATTCATTTTTATTTATTAAATTACCATGAGTAAGACTTAAGTCTTTTCCATCAACCTCTTCATAAAATTTATTTTTATTCATTAATCTCCATATTTAAGGTTTCTCACAACTTATTTAAGTAACATTTTAAATCTCCTAACTTCCAACACCACTTCTACACATTCATGCCTCACTTCATCTTCCAAAATTCTTGACATTTTATTATGGTAACTCCATACTTACTCCTCAATCACACTTCAACAACATTAACCACCATTCTCTCATCATTTTAATCCCAAAGAAATTCATCTAAGCAAGATTTTTTAAAAATAAACATAGCCTCAACAAAAATCAATCCCGTCACTTTTAACCATCCAAATTAAAACACGACTTTCATGAACTTAGACCAAGAATTAACTCAAAAACTTGTTACCAATGCTTAGTACACTTACTAAGCTTTCCAAAGAACCTAGTTTTATAGAAATCGGAGCTAAATTCATGGATTTATGACATTCTAAAGTTAGTTAAGAAAAACATACGAGATTTCCACATAATCTTCAAGAAAACTTACCAATTTAAGATCCTTCAATGATTTCTTAAGCTCAAATACTCCAAGAATGTGCTAGGAAAGATGGATTTAAGTCGAACAAATAATTTTGAAGAAGATGAAGAAGAGAGTCGTTTGGGAGAGAAGAGGAAGGAGGAAAGAGAGAGAGGGGACCAAAAATCTGAAAATGGGGGAAAGAAAAAAAGGTTTGTGGTGTGATTAGGGTGGAGTGGAGGAAAGAAAATTCCTCCAGTCGCCTTGGGTCCATTTTTCTTTGTAATTTATTTTAGCGCGACCCAAAATAATTTCCAAATTTCAAAATTTTCGAAATTCATCATCTTAATATAATTGTCTTAATCTCCCCGTTATTTATTTCTTATCAAATATTTATTTAAATACACGGGAAAAATTTATTTAACCCTCCAATTGTATTAATGTATTTTGTCGTCGTTTCCTCTTTCACGATCGACTTAAACATTTCCAATTTTTAATTTATAAAAATTTTCACATTCTTCACTAAATTATTAAATAAAATAATTCGCGAAGAATTTCCTGGTATTTTATTCGTAATTATTTTAATATTTAATTAAAATACGACATTTTTTACGAAATTTTGGGGTGTTACATTAATTTTTCCCTTACTTGGCCTAGAACACTCATACACACTAAGATGTCTCGAGCAATTTACCACTGTGCCTGGTGTAGCATTTGTTATATACTACTGTAATTGCGTGCACTAAGTACATAATTCGCTCCCAAGAGCCATAACCACTCCCTCGTTGTTGCTCCTTAACAGCCCTTTCATTTCATTTAATTTTGCTCCATATGAGCCCCAATGCATGAATGTTATGTGTACATTCGATACAACCAAATCATGCATTCGTCATGCATTCACAATCCAATCATGCTATGCCTCACAATAAACATGTGGAGTTTAACCATCAAGCAATCTAAACCACATCAATAATTGGCTAATCATAGCCCATATAAGTATCACGATCCTCATCAACTAGTTATAACTCATACGAGCCCATAAATATAACCATAAGGAACATCTATACGTGTATATGAATATACATCCACAATTAACTCATATCGGTAAGGAATGTATTCACAACGGTTATACCAAATAAAGCAAACCACACTCTTATGTCAAGATTAACATTTTTCCCATTTCAATCCCATCATTTCCTCATAAGGCTTACAAGCTCATGTAAGATCATACAAGATCATACAAGCACAAATGTTTTATCAATCACATTACATGTTCATAACAACTCATAGTTCATCATATCACGTAAACATTAACATGTAACCATACACACATAAACCTATCTTATTATACCCCCATAAATTGCATTCAAGAATAACAAAACACAAACCCATTCATCTCTTAAGCAATCCACATATGCTTATCAAACAATATAGCTAGTCATATAATGAGCCAAACATACAAGTACAATGTATAATGAACACACTAAATATCAACCAAACCACCAATTCACATTCAAACATATAAGCAGAGGGACAGGTTGCACTCGTGTTGCTTACCTCTTAGAATCGGCTAACTGCTTAGTTGCGAACTTCCCTCACCGCAAATTGGACTCCTTATTACATACATTATCATTTCACATCAATCTCACATTCATTAAATTACAAAAATGAATGAATGTCTATGATATGCATAATTGCATTAGTTTAATTACTTTCTCCTCTAACTTCTTCTCTTCCTTATCTTAACACCAATCACTATTAATGTACTAAACAAGTTTGTTTAGCTATACTTTCATGTCAAATACTCACCAAAACACCATAACCATCCTAATTCCTACGTTTCCTTTTCGAAAACCTTAACCACCATTTTTTCTTTACTTCAATCTTCCTCACCATACAACACCAAATTAGAATTGGCACTTAAAACACTATTCGTAGACTCCAAAGAAGCTTACCTAAGCAACGAATTATAAAAATGAACTCCAGTCTAGGAAACCCAAACTCGTCACTTCATATGGTGTTCTTTCTATCAATGATATCAGGCACCTAAAACACGATTTAACACCAAAGATGGTTACTACCGAATAGTATACATGTTAATCTTTTCAACGAGCTATCATTTGCTCAAATCGAAGTTAAATAGAGAGGGTTATGTGGTTAGAGAGATAGGTTACTAAGAAAAATGGGATTTACAAGAAAATATGATAAGTGCTTACTGAAATTTGCTCACCGACCGATTTCAAAACTCTCGAATGGTAGGGTTTTGTGACAAATAATGGTGGTAAGGGTTTTGAACTTTAGATAAAGAGTGTGGAGAGGAAGGACATATGTGTTTGTGGAAAGGGAAGGAGAGCTAGGTTTTATAAAGGTTAATTGGTTGGACGGTTATGCCCTTTTGGCTATTTACTTCATAATCCTCTTTCCACTCGGTTTAACCAGTCTTGATTCTTATTTCCTCTCAACTTATAAGTCTGTAAATAAATTCCCACTCTCCATCTACTAAATTATTACTTCAAAACAATTCGCAAAAAAATTTATTCTCATTTTTTCCTACATAAATATTTTAAAATTTCAATCAAATGGAAATATTAGGACGTTACATATTCACACTTGCTGGTTCATACAAATCCAAAAATTCCACACTTAACATATAATTCATTCTTCCTAATCTTTATACAATCAATACCTTACACATAATCATAATAATTAACCATTAAACACATGATTCACACCACTTTCAAGATCAAAACCACATTCCTAACATCAGTACGCACCTCATTCATCTGATCCATAACCCATTCATATTATCCCACCATCACCATACTTATCTCCATACATACACTTCATATTCTAAGCAACAACAGAATTTGTGCACACACCTCAAGCCATTTGGTTAAGCTCATATTTAAACATCACTCACAATTTATACAATAACCCACACACATTCTCATTCAAACACATAGGCAACACATTACCAACAATCCCACCCAATTCAAGAAAACCACACATACGACATAATTAACTCTTAAGCATATTATATTTCCAAGGTTGTATTTCTACTATTAAATACCAAATGAACATTTAAATTATACATTTAACCAAACAAAGGCTAGCATAGCAATAGTAAGTGTCGAAAAGCACATACCTCGAAATTCCCCGAATCAGCTCTTCCTCAATCCGATTCGTGTTCCCGAATGTCAATACCCACACACATTAAGTCACCTTTTTCGTCATTCACCATACATTATACCTAATTTCTGATACTCTTCTAATTACCCAAAATTCCAAATTTTTCCCTAGAACTCGTATATCTTATCTTTCCTTCGTAAGAGCACAGATTTTTTAGGCATAAAAGTGAGGATTTGGAGTTGGAATGATAGAAATTGTGTCTCTAGGGTTTGGGGTCGAGGGAGAATGGTTGGATCGAGTTGGGGTTGTTTTAAAATGTTTTCTCTCTCTTTTCTTCACAAAACACGCGTTTTAATTAAGAATCTATGAACCCAAACGGTCATGTGAACGCCGTCTGGCCGTTCTATGTGGCCGTTCACTCTTTATTTGTGCTGAATGGCCATGAGAACACCTCCTGCCGTTCTTGTGGCTGTTCACAGCCACAAAAATTTTCAAATTCCCACTGTTGCTCTACGAGTTAAGTTATATTTCCCTATCGAATTTTGGTGACATTTTTTTGGTGTTACAGCTCCCCCTTAAGAAATTTTGTCCCTGAAATTTAAAATAAGTTAGGTTCCAATCACTACACTTACATAACTTCCGGGCGTACATTCCCACTTAAAGCTATTAAGCTTTTAATGAATCACAAGGGTCAAACCAACAGGCAAGCAAGAACATATTCGTATGTTCTTAATCAGTTTCTCGTAAGGTGATACTCAAGGACTCAATCTGAATCAGTTTAACTTACATACTCATTTTCAAAATAGCGCTACAATTCACACCATCATATTCATGCTTAAAACATGTTTCACCATAACAACATTAACACCTTAATTCATAGCATTTTATAAACTCAATCGTAACAAGTAAACCAACCCAAATCAAACGAATGGGGAACCAGGGACGCACACTCAAATCCCTCATCTTACTGACATATTCATATAACATACTTCGTATTCATTCTCCACTTAATCGTTTTATCGTACACATACGTCGATTAAGGAAATCATTCCATCCAAGTACTTCCTCTCATTTCCGTACTCCTCCTAAGCCATACGGGTTCAACATAACACTTTACACCAACATAAGAAATTCAAGGCATAGCCTCATGTATTATCTTTCCAACCGATGGTCAGTTAACTTATCACAGTTTTATCGACTGACTATTACAAACACACTCAATTTCTCATCAATTTTGGTCAAATTCTCGTCCTTTCACATAAACGCTCACTAGCTTTGAGGTAATCGCTACTCATCGAGTATTCAATGAATACCCAAACACATCTCTTATCATTCATATTTTCCACTATAATCACTAATGTTCCATTCATTAACTTTGCTCAACCCATTTAGATAATTCATTGAATCTCCACTTTACACATTAAACTATACATACACTTATCTCAATATCGCAACTGATCAAAATCACAACTCGTTTATCTCTCACATCTATATCTATTCTCATAACCTCCCATCTATTAGGTAATGCGAGCCCAAGGTAAGTAAACAAAAACATAAATTTGTAATAACAGAAGAAAGAAATTCAAAATGCAGAACTTTTTTTAGAAATGCAAGGAATGTCCTACCTTTGGTCAAGAAAATATGCATGAAGTTAAAGAATGCAATTCCTCATTCAAAGTACAACTTTGGCAGTCCCTTCAAGTGAAAGAACGAGTGATAGCAACCTCAATGGTCACACTTTACAATTGAATCCTCAAGCATACTTTACCATAACCTCCTAATATCATCAACAAGTATTACTTTTAATACTTCCTTTCTTTATATTTTCTCTCAGCTATTCACTACTAATTTTCCCACAAAGGGGTTATGTCGTCATTTAAACTCTCAATGTACACTTTATTTTTCACTCACAGTCCTTAACCGATCTTTTGGGATGGTTAAGTCCACTCAGTTATATATTTAAGCAAAACTTTTTCCACATTCCCTCTAGATCACTTTCCCAATTCATGGAAAACACTTATACACTCACTAGTTATCCAATTCCTCCCAAGTTCTCAAGTCTCACTTAGGAAATTCATTCCCCGTGCACAATTTCATTTTTACTTGGCCCGGTCACCTTAGGCTTATAGGATAGTTTTCTCTTTTTTTTAACACTCAATAACTCACGCAAATCAATAGGGTTTCCTCAATCAATCATAAATCAAAACATAAACTATTCAATACACCATATATCATCTTAACACGAATAAGTATAATAATCTTACCAAGAGTGCCATCAAAAGTTTCCACAGCCTCATTCTGAATCCCTGCATCCACATGTATTTGGGGCAAAACTGCTGCTTGAGGAGATCCCCCAGCCCTAGTGATAGTACCTATGCCAATAGTCTCATCCTTTCATCTGTCCTTTCTGAGTAACAATGCCGAACATAGTGGCTTGGCTTGTTATAATAATAGCATACTGGGCGAGTATCCCCGCCTAATTGCATACCTGAGCTCTTACGCCTAGCAATGGCGCACCCAACATATTGCTTTCCCTTACCTCTAGAGTCTTCTCTCATGCGTCAACTACCTCGGGTAATATCCCTAGTAGGTTGGGGATCACATCTTCTGCCCTCTCTGGTAGAACCAGTTTCTCCTGATCTCTGACACAAGGGAGGGGTGTACTTATTCCTAAAATCCTTCTGAAAATCTTCCCAAGTAAAGGTGAGTTGGTCCTTCTGGCTTCCAGGAACTGGCTCCTACCAATACAACACATCCCTCTCTAGAAGCAAGGTAATGTACCTCAGCTTCTATTTCATCATACACTACAACCGATTGAGAATCCACTCTGTATCCCAGAGCTAATACTCTGCTTCGGTCGGATCTATGGTACCCCCAAAAGACCTTTTGCCTTATCTACACACCTCTCTAAAGTTCCTTTCTAGGTTAATTCTTAATTGATCCTGTGAAACTCATTTTTAAATTCAAATTTAGCTGATAATCAATAATCTTTATATAAAAATAAGAAATCAGAGTGAAATCATAAGAAAATAAGAGGAGAGAGAAATTAAAATAACATTTTATAAACATCTCGAGCCCCAAAACAGTCGTAACATAGAAGGTTTTAAAGTGGAAACAACAAAAGTAGTTTGAAAACATTCAAACTTAAAATAAGAACATTTATACAAAATATGTACAACTACATACAACATCAAGACGGAAAGCACTCAAAACAGAACAATGGAGCTCGACCTCAGACAACAGGAAGCTCTAACAGAAGATCACCGCAACTCTGGTCTAGTAGCAGCTATCTGCGTCCTGCGCATTATTTAGACATATAGACAAAGGCGAGTATGTTTTACAATACTTAGTATGGCTCATACTGTGAATCTCATTTTTAAATACCTGTTTTCCTGATAATTAATAATCTTTATATAATATTAAGAAATCATAATGAAATCAGAGTAAAATACGAGAAAACAAGAGGAGAGAGAAAATAAAACAATGTTTTATAACATTCTCGGGCCCAAAACAATCGTTACATAAAACTTTTACAACAAAAAAAACAAAAGAAGTTTGAAACATTTTCAAACTCAAAATAGTATCATATACAACATATGTACAAATATGTACAAAGTCAAAATTGGAAGCACGTAAAAACAGAACTATGGAGCTTGACCTCTGACAACTGCAAGCTCTTACAGAAGATCTTATCACTGAAGCTTTGGTCCAGTAGCAGCTATCTGAGTCTTACGCAACATTTAGACACATAAACAAAGGTGAGTATGTTTTACAATACTCAGTAAGGTTTATATGATATAATTAATTTACAAATTTAAATGTGCGCAGGGACAATCAATATCCCATCTAGGAATACGATCCTCCCCCTAATCTAATCAAACAACTCAATCATTTCACATAATCACTCATAATCACACATAAGTCATACATTCTGTCATATTGATTTGAAATCAAATTTCAAACATAATCATATAAATACTATGCAAAATCATCTCAACAATAATCAATGTCCAATAGAATAACACAGATATGAATACAAGTATTCATATCAAATCAAGATCAATTCTTCAATAAAGCATTCATAAATCATTAAGTAGTAATCATAAATACAAAGTATGAATGCGACTCAAATGCGTATGAATGCGACTCAAATGCGTATGAATGCGATGCAATTTCTTTCTTTCTTTTTCTTTTTCTTTTCTTTTCATATCATTTTTTTCTCGGTCCCAGACGGGCATCGTACCCAGTACGACATTGAGATCTCTCTCGGAATCATCAGTTCCAAACTGGGATCGAGATCTCGCCCAGAATAATCAGGCCCTGCCTGTATCTCATAACTTAGTGTCACACAATAATGCAACACAATGAATGATCAAAACTTTCATATCTCGTATCAAAACTCGTATATGCTCAACATGCTCAATCAGAAATCAAATAACACAATATCATAACCTCAGTCACGTATAAATATCAAATTATAACTCTAGAGCATGTAAATCAAACATATATCAACCAAACATCAATATATCAATCAGAGCATACGAAATTTAATCAATAATGTTCATACGAATGAACAACACAAGCAAGTATAACAACCTGCCAAATAATCACATAAACCATTCATATAAATGTTCCAAAGAACATAACATATAAAAACACGTATCATATATAATAAGCTTTCCAAGCTTATAATCAACCAATCAAACAAAGTATCAATCAACTATATGTCACTTAAAACATACACTATCACAATCTATTCCTCAATCAAACACATCGTGCTTATATTCACTAACTTTATCTAACATCTCAACAAATCATTATAGGCATTTCTAACTTAATAGAATAGCCTAAAACAAAGTACGAATCAATATGTAAGCGTAAGAACACTTACGTCTAAGCAAACAAAAAACCGATAATCAACACAGCTCAAAAGTCTCCCAATCGTCGTACATATCCTCCTGTACAAAATCAACCATATATAATACATTACTATCCAATTCAAATATTTATTCTAACTTTAGAATCATTAGAACATCATTTAGAAACCTTAAATCAACTATTTATCAACTTTTCCTTAAATTTCCCTTAAGCTTAAACCATACCAAAATTTCAACCTAAATAAGATTACATTATCAAAATTATTTCCCTAATGTCTTTTACATATTTACCATTCATTAAAACACAATTTCAGCATCATTTCCTTCCATTATCAACCATATGTCAACCTTAGCAAATTCTAACTACTTCCTCTCTTCCATCATCTTTTCTTCTTCCAAAATCGTTCTGATACCTTCCTCATACATAAACCATTAATTTTAGTTTATAATCCAATAATTCTAGCAAACTATTCATCCTAAACTAATCATAAAACTCAGCCAAAGAATCACCATCAACTTGAAATCAACCTAAAGTAAACCTTACCTTCAACTTAGGATGCAAGAACTACAAAAGAAATCCTTCAATTCACCTTCAAAAATACTTCTTTGAATGGTTTTTCCCAACCTCTAATGGTTCTTTGAAACTTAGTTCTGAAGGGTTTTGTTTAGGAAATGTAAAAGTGGTTTTGTCAGTTGATTGATCGATATCTTATATTTTTTTCCAGCATTCTGCATAGTACGCGGGGAGGGGAATAAGTATGCGGAGTGAGAACGAGTCCATGAACTTTTCTCTCGAGTCGATGAACTTTTCTAACTCCAAATTTTCCGATTTTCGTCGATCGTTTCGCGTCAACCTTCGATCAGCCTTTCGTATACCTTCATATATTAACATTTAAACACATATTTATCGTTATTTTACTACGAAAAATATCCAGAATGTTACACATATGCTATAATTGATTCGTAAATTTTAAATGTGCGCAGGAACTATCAATATCCCATCTCAAAATGCGATCCTCCTCTAACTTAATCAGATAATCCAATCATACCACATAATCGCTCGCACACAAGTCATATCTCATATCATTACTATTTTCGATTTGTTTTATGAATCAACAGTATATCAAATGAAACTCAAAACTAAATCCTATTACTTTATAATTCATACAAAGTAAACAAATATCAGAATGCGAATATAACATTAGAGTATTATCCTGTCAATATCATATCTGAATCATTTCAAACTATTATCACAAAATCAAACCATTCGCATCTCAAACCATCAATAAAGCATTCATAACTCAATAGGTCATAATCACAATACATTATTAACCAGTTCAAGTATTGATTCTAGCTTTAGAATCATTAAAACATCCTTTGGAAATCATACATCAACTATATGTCAACATTTCCAACAATTCCTTCCTAAATCCATCTTCCTCAATTTCATCTCTAAATCATTCATAACAACTTTCTACACTTAATTACAAATAATTCCAGCAATTTTTCAATTCAATACATAAGCATTCCAGTTCAATGTTAACCAATTCTAAACCTAAAGTAAACCTTAGGTTATACCCTTTTCTACCGACTTTACCATACATAAATTCATCTTAACATATATCTAACATCAATTTCAACTTCTCAACATCATAATCAGTCATTCCATAAATTAAACAGCAATTGTTTTCATCCATTTAGCTCAACAAAGTCAATCCATCAATTTAAAATAAACCAATAATAAACCATCTAACGTTGCTATCGTCTTACCTTATGCCTTATGATGAGATTTTTGCAAGAAATAGGAATCCTCTGATCAAACCTCGATTTCCTCAGCCTCCCCTGTTCTTAGTTTGCTTTATGAAGGAAATTTGGTGTAAGAAAGTGATTTCTGTTCTTGATAGTTTGTGATTTTATATTTTTTCCAGAAATCAACGATCCATGCATTGTGGAATGGAACTACGCGTCGTGGTAGCGGCCATGCCTACTTCTATTTCCACTACGCGTACTTTTAAAATTTCCAATTTTCTTCGATCGTTCCGTATCAACCTTTGATCAACCTTTCATATACCTTTATATATTAAGGTTTAAACACTTATTTATCGTCATTTTACGATAACAATGATCCAGAATGTTACAATTCTCCCCCTCTTAGAAAATTTCGTCTCCAAAATTTCAAATCAATGAAGTTAGAAGTAAAATCTATATCGTAACATTCAATATTGAAGTTTGAAATCGAAACGTACCTCACTACTCTGAAGTAGAATTAGGAAACAGATATGGATATTGTAGTCGCATATCTGACTCCACTTCCCAAGTAGCTTCTTTTGGTGAATGAAAACTCTACTTCACCAAAACCATCGAAATCTCGCAATTTTGTAAATGTCGCACATGTCGGTCTAAAATCTAACAGGCTCCTCCTCATACATCAACTCCTCAGATGCCTCTATCTCTAGAGTGCTCAATACGTGACTAGGATCAAATTAGTACCGTCTCAATATAGAAACGTAAAATACATCATGTAATCGGGACAACTCTAGTGGTAATCTCAATCTATATGCCACTGGTCCGACTCTCTCTATAATCTCATACGGTCCGATATGCCTATGACTCAACTTACCTCGTCTCCTAAATCTAATCACACCTCTCCAGGGTGAAACTCTGAAGAAAACTCTATCGCTGACCTCATACTCTATCTCTCTATGATGTCAGTCGTAGTAGCTTTTCTGGCGATCCTCGGATGCTCGCATAGAACGTTTCACAACATTTAATTTATCTAAGGTCTATTGAACCAACTCTAGTCCCTCAATATGTCTTAAACCCTCAACATCCAAGTAAACTGGACTACGACATCGTCTCCCGTATAATGCATTGTAAGGTGTCGTCCCGATACTAGAATGATAACTTTTATTTTATGCGAACTCGACTAAAGGTAAGTGATCATCCCAACTACCAGCAAACTCCAGAATACATGCTCGTAGAATATCCTCAATTGTTTCAATCGTTCTCTCCGACTGACCATCAGTGTGTGGCTGGAAAGCCATACTAAACCTCAAACGAGTACCATTGCATCCTGCAAACTCTGCCAGAATCGCGATGTAAACATAGGATCACGTTCAGACACAATAGAAGTAGGAACACCATGTGATCTGACAATCTCGAAACATACAAATCGGCAAGCCTATCCAACATGTCGTCCGGTCGGATAGCTAAGAAATGAGCCGATTTCATCAGTCTGTCAACAATAACATAGACAGCATCGTGACGTCTAAACGTCCTTGGTGAACTGATAATCAAATTCATGGTGATTTTATCCCACGTCCATTCTGGAATATCAAGTGGTCTCAGTTTTCCTGCCGGAGCCTGATGTTCTGCTTTTATCTGCTGACATTGGAGTCATTTCGCAACAAACTCTGCTATCTCCCGCTTCATATGTACCCACCAATACAACTGTCGCAAATCCCAATACATTTTTGTACTACCAGGATGAACTGATAAAGGAGAAGAATAAGCCTCTGTCATCAACTCGTTCTTCAACTTTGCAATATGTGGAACACACATTCTATCCTGATAATATAATACACCTGTATCATCAAGTTGGTGTAAAGTAGGTACCTTTCCTTTCTTAACTTTCTTCTTTATCTGCATTAGATAATCATCTCCATTCTAACACCCAGCAATCACATCTCTCATCTGAGGTCGAATGCTAATGTTGCCTAACATTTGCTTCTAAAAAAATCCAACTGCACACGTAACTTTTGCAAAGCAAATAGAGACTCTACTCTATATGTAACTGAATCATCATCCCCTGTTTCTTTTTTCTACTAAGTGCATCAGCGACTACATTCGCTTTCCCAGGATGATACTTAATCGTGTAGTCGTAATCTTTCAATAACTCAATCCACCGCTTCCATCGAAGATTTAGCTCTCGCTGTGTCATAACATATTTTAGACTTTTATGATCAGTAAAAGTCTGAAATGTCTCTCCATATAATTAATGACACCAAACCTTCAAAGCATGAATGATCGCTGCTAACTGCAGATCGTGTGTCAGATAGTTAGTATCGTGCGGTCGTACCTATCGTGAAGTATATGCAATAACTCTACCGTGCTGCATCAATACTCCACCTAATCCAGCTCCAGATGCATCTGTATAGAGAACAAAACCACCTCCCTGCGAAGGTAACATCAAAACTGGAGCCTCAACTAACCTATTCTTTAATTTTTGAAAACTCGCTTCAAAATTGTCATTCCAGACAAATGGAACATTCTTCCTCAACAAAGATGTCATAGGTCTAGCTATTCTAAAAAAATCCTCGATAAATCTGTGATAATATCCAGCTAAACCCAGAAAACTACGTACCTCAGATACGTTTCTCAAAACTTGCCATTCTTGCATTGCTTTTATCTTATTAGAATATGGTTTCACTCCTTCTACTGAAATCATGTGTCCTAGAAAGACAACTTCAAACATCTAGAACCCGCATTTACAAAACTTAGTATACAACTCTTTCTCTTTCAGTAAATCGAGCACAATACGGAGATGTCTCCGATGCTCCTCCCTGTCTCTCTAATACACCAGAACATCATCAATGAAAACCACAACAAACAGATCTAAATAAGCCTAGAATACCTTATTCACCAATACCATAAACGCCCGTAACGAGTCCTGAAAGCAGTCTTCTCAATCGAGCTATCATTAACTCTTAGTTGCCAATAACCTAATCTGAGATCAATTTTCAAAAACACAGTATCTCCCCGCAGCTGATCAATCAAATCATCTATCTGAGGCAACTGATAATTATTCTTCACAGTAACTTTATTCAGCTGATGATAGTCGACACACAATTGCGTACTACCGTCTGTTTTTTTATACGAACAGTACTGGTGCTCCCCAAGGTGATACGCTAGGTCATACGAAACCTTTCTCTAATAATTCCTCCAGCTGTCGTTTCAACTCATGTAACTCAACAGCTGCCATCCTGTAAGGTGCAATAGAAACTGGTGCTGCGCTCAGCATAGTCTCTATCCTAAACTCAACTTCTCGTTATTGTGGCAATCCCAGTAACTCGTTAGGAAATACCTCAAGATACTCACAAACAATCTCTACATCTCACACCTCCAATACAGGTTAATTCGGATCAACTACTGAAGCAAGATAGGCATCACAACCCTCTCGTATCAACCTCGCAACAATAACCGCTGAAATCAGGCAAGAAGGAATAATTTTCCTTTAGCCTAGTAAAAATATACGTCTATCTCTATCAACCTCAGCAGTCAACCACAACATGATTTTTGGATAACAAATCCATTCCCAGTATAACTCCAAACTCAGTCATCTGTAATACAATCAAATCAGTAAAATAAGTCGACTCACCAAACCTGAGCTCACAATGTCGTGATATGTGTCTAACTAACACAATACCACCAGTAGGCATCAAAACAAAAACAGTATAACCCAGACGATCTATACTACCTCTAATATGGTCTACAACAGACTCACTCACAAAAGAGCACGTAGAACCTATCTTAATCAATACTGAAGTATTATATGTAAAGATAGAAATAGTACCAGTAATCACATTTGGATTCTCAGCCGCCTCATCTCTAGTCATCGTAAAAATACGAGCCTGTGCTGCTGACCCTATTGGAGCGGCTGCCCTACCAAATCCAATAGCTCCACCAGTACCAACAGCTCCACCTCTAGAGGCTACTCCTTCCCTGGAAGTAGAACTAGTACCTCTGCAACCTCTACCTCTACCTGTACCTATCGAAACTGGATCAATCAATACATCCACATTCGGTACACTCTGTCTCTGTGGACAATCTCCAGAGAAATGACCCAGCTGCTGGCAATTATAACAAACTAGTCTCGTATCACCACCGAAGTAGGTACCTGTACCTCTACAGAGATAAGTAGGAGGCCTGGTGGAATAACTCCTCCCACCTCCTGCTCTGCCTCGAAACTATCTAAAACTCCCACCTGTACCTCTAGAACCTTGAGTATTAGATCTCTGACCTTTAGTCTCTGGCCTTTGACGTCCTTTAGTCGAACTAGACCCAGAAATCTTCTGTCTCTTTCCTTCCTTTTTGTTCTTTCTTATCACCCTCTGCCTATAACTCCTCAGCCTTGATGGCTGCCTCAATCAGTGTCTCGTATGTCGCCGATTTTAGTGCAATCCTGTTGCGTATGACATACCTCAGACCTCTCTCAAATATGTCTCTCCTCTTCTGATCAGTGTCTACATCGTCTAGAGTATATCGAATTAGTTTGGTAAACTCAGCCTCGTACTCTACAACAGTCCTCTCCCGCTTCTTTAACTCAAAAAATTCAATCATTTTCTTCATCTTGAATATAGGAGCGGTATACTTCTCAGCAAACTTCCGTAAGAAATCATCCCAAGTCAATGTTAGAGGATCATTATGGCTATTCAGAACTTATTCCCACCAATTCCAGTCAGCTTTCTCTAAAAGAGATGTAGTATACCTCAATTTCTGATTTGCAGTACACCTCAGACGCGTAAGAATACGCTCTTTCTGCCTCAACCATTCGTCTGCCTCTGAAGGATCAGTAGTGCCCTCAAATATCCTCGCTCCCCGCTTCTTAACCTCAGCAAAGTTTTTATCAATATTGTGATTCTGACTACCATAAGCTCTACTCTGATCCCGCAGCAACTTCTGTATCATCTCCCATAATGGAGCATATGTAGGATCATATGGAGGTATAGGCATATTAGGGTGTGATGGCTGTGCGGTTGCAGCAGGCTGTGTAGGCTGCTCAGTAGGTACTACGGCTGACCTTGTCCCTCTACTGACTCTCTGGACTCAGCTGTACTGTGATCATGTGATGCATCGTCAAGTGGCTCCATCTATTTTAAAAATTTGAAGTTCAAATTCATTTAGTTTCCAAAACATGACAAATAGAACAATTTTGGCACAGTCTGGAGAGAATTTAATCCCTGCTTTGATACCACTAAATGTGAAACTCATTTTTAAATTCCCTTTTACCTGATAATCAATAATCTTTTTATAATAATAAGAAATCAGAGTGAAATCATAACAAAATAATAGGAGAGAGAAATTAAAATAACATTTTTAAACATCTCGGGCCCCAAAACAGTCGTAACATAGAAGGTTTTACAGCAGAAACAACAAAAGTAGTTTGAAAAAAATTCAAAATTAAAATAAAAACATTTATACAAAATATGTACAACTAAGTAAAATATAAAGACGGAAAGCACTCAAAACAGAACAACGGAGCTCGACCTAAGACAACAGCAAGCTCTGATAGAAGATCACTGCAGCTCTGATCCAGTAGCAGCTATCTGCGTCCTGTGCATCATTTAGACACATAAACATAGGTGAGTACATTTTACAATACTCAGTAACGTTCATATGCTACAATTAATTTGTAAATTTTAAATGTGCACAGGGACAATCAATATCCCATCTCGGAATACGATCCTCCTCTAACCTAATCAGACAATCCAATCATACCACATAATTGTTCGCACACACAAGTCATATCTCATATAATTACCATTTTCGATTTCTTTTAACAATCAATAGTATATCAAATGAAACTCAAAACCAAATCCTGTTACTTTATAATTCATACAAAGTAAACAAATATCATAATGCGAATATAACATTAGAGTATTATCCTCTCAATATCATATCTGAATCATTTCAAACTTTTATCACGAAATCAAACCATTCGTAACTCAAACCATCAGTAAAGCATTAATAACTCAATAGGCAGTAATCACAAATGCTAAGTATGAATGCGACTCAAATGCATATGAATGCGATGCAATCACATGCAAATTTCTGCCTTGGGGTCTTTCTTTTCTATTTCTTTTTCTTTTCTTTTCTTTTCATATCATTTTTCCCTCGATCCCAGACCGGCATCGTACCAGTACGACATCGAGATCTCTCTCGACATCATCGGTCCCAGACCAGCATCGAGCTCTTGCCCAAAATCATCAGGCCCAGCCTATTTCTCATAACTCAATGTCACACAATAATGCAACACAATCAATGATTAATACATTCATATATTGTATCACAACTCATGTATGCTCAACATGCTCAATTAGCAATCATATAACACAATCTTGGAACCTCAGTCACATATAATTATCAAATAAAATCTCTAGAGCATGTTAATCAAACATATATTAACCAAATGTCAATATATCAATCAGAGCATACCAAACTCAATCAAATACAGTTCATAAAAAAGGAACAGAAAGGCAAGTACAATAACATGCCAAACATTCACATAAATAAATCGTATTAATGTTCCAAAGCACATGGCATTCCAAAATGCGTATCATACATAATAAGCTTTTTAAAGCTTATAATCAATCAAACAAAATATCAATCAACTATATCTCAATTAAGACATACATATCCTCAATCCATTCAATGCCATTTTGCAACATTCATCAATCAAACACATCATTCTCAGATTCACTATCTTTATCTAACAACACAACATTTCATTATAGGCATTTCTACTTAAGTGCCTAAAACAAAATATGAATCAATATTTAAGCGTAAGAACACTTACCTCGAAACAAAGCAAAAATCAACAATCAACACAACTCAACAATCTCCCAGTCATCGTACATATCCTCTTGTACGAAATTAACCGTATACAATACATTATTAACCAGTTCAAGTATTGATTCTAGCTTTATAATCATTAAAACATCCTTTGGAAATCATAAATCAACTATATGTCAACATTTCAAACAATTCTTTCCTAAATCCTTCTTCTGCAATTTCATCTCTAAATCATTCATAACAACTTCCTACACATGGTGGAATGGAACTACGCATGGTGGTAGCAACCACGCGTACTTCTCCTTCCACTGCGCGTACTTTTAAAATTTCCAATCTCTCTTATTTTCTTTGATCGTTTCGTATCCACCGTCGATCAACCTTTCATATACCTTTATATATTAAGGTTTAAACACTTATTTATCCTCATTTTACGATGAAAAATATCCAAATTGTTACAAATGCCCTTATTCTCTTATGATTCTTTGCATTATTTGGTGGAAAATCGCATGAGCGGAATCAAAAGGTGTAATAGCAGCGTTTGCCTACTGCTCACCGTACCCTAGGACGATCCCTACCCTTGTACAAACTCTAGGGACTTAGCAGCATCGAGCGATACATGGTCGGCTGGCTCAATCCAATAGAAATCAACATTTCAAAATCTTAGTTTCACACAAAAGAATGCAATGAAGACATTTTTCCAGCATAGTCCGCAGGGAATCTAATCCCTGCTCTAATGCCCCTAAATGTGATGCCAAAATCTGTAAGACTCATTTTTTAATAAACCTTGAAATTTGCGCTATATTTTTTAAATGTACAATCTATCAGAGAGAAAAGGGAAAACATAGTTTTTCAAACATATGGCAAAGACCAGAGTTGGCCATACACATACGATTCAGAATACAGAAGCAAGGAAAATCATTTTACATGCCATGTTTTGATTCTAGTCTATAGTAAAGTTTCACAGGCATATGAAACCAACATAATAAAAACTCTAGGAGCTTGACATTCCTCTGTATTGAACCGCTAACCCTAGCAGAAAGTCATTCCATCCATGGTATCTGTCACTCTGCACATATTCAGACAAAACACGGGTGAGTATTTAAACTACTCAATAAGCGAACCCTTAGTGTTATTAAGCTGGGGTGCAGGGGAACCTTTTGTCAACACGAGTGTACGTATAGAGTACTAAGCCGTATTCGAACCTAAGTCCCTAATGGCTCACCATAGTCGTTTCAAAACACAATTATACCTAAATCATGATCATCAATTTTCACATCATATATTTATTAGCATATCCATACAAACAACATTCCAAACATCTGACAAAGTCATTCATACAACATCCATTCATAACCACATTCATAAATCTATCATCACCACAACTATATTGCAACCTACGCATCAAGCCACTTACCTATCCTTAAAGACAAATCCAATAATGTCAATGAATTCATTCACAGGCGAAGTAACTTACAAATTTTCCACATTTAGGTCTAACCTTTTAAACACACACATTCTTTCACCTTTATGCCTAACCATTTGAACACATACATCTTTTACTCAATTCTATCCATTATCACGTTTTAATTTTATGCAAGAATAAGAACAATACATTACATTCTTTATAAGATTACCTAACACTCTAATACAAGCCGAGATCTAAGTTCCATTTCATAACATCTTTAACACAAGTAAGAGCATATAACTTATTATGTCTCTAACATGATCAAATCATACTATCATTTCACATTCAATCACAATAACTCATATGGTCATTCATACCATAAGTATACCAAATTACATATAGTCAACTCACATAACGAACACAAGCACTCTCATTAGACAATCACCAGCCAAACGCATCTCATAACCATAATCTATACACAGTAATTTTTCATGCAATCGATGTCAAATATGTATAATGAATGTAAGGAATGCTAATGCATGTTCACACACAAATGATGTGCTCTACAAGCTCAAACACAGCCAGAGAGAGACCCCATATGATCTCTGCCACCTCAAACCAAGAGAGAATCCACTCTCATTGCGCGAATATGCGCACCAGTCCCTCTTTAAACATAAGTCAAACTCTCACTCCCTTTTTCCATCGAGCTCCCGCTCGGCATAAACACTAGGGATAAATCCCTCTTAAATGTAACACCAAGAGAAAACTCTTCTGTTACCTTTTTACACACATAAGTTGAGCTTTTGCCCATTTTTCCTTCGAGCTCTTGCTCAGCATCGAAGTCTCGCTCAACATCAAATAACACTAGGGGACTTCCCCTCTCAAACACTAACATCAAAGGACACTCGCTCTTGTGTTCTCAAACTTGGGCAAAACCCCCATTTCCATACATGAGGCATAAGCTCCTTTCTTATCCCAATGCATGAACATACACATGTTCATACCATATAACAATGGTATGTATGAATGCAAATCAATGTATTTCACATCAGCTTTCTGCAAAAACACACGCACATGAATGTTCCACAAATCATCCATATCATACATAAGTCGACATGCTCATAATAGCCAAACTCGTGGCATATCTAAGATACATCACATATATGACTCGAAAGAGTTCATCACTATAATCATAAGGGAAACATTCATAAAATACACATGGGTCTCAAACAATATTACCTTATAAGTTTATGCTTATTTCATACGTATTTAACACCTCATTCATAAATTCAATAACACAAGACAAGCAATCATAACTGTCCTCAACTCTAACATACAACATTCATAATTCATTTTATCACTAAAACTCATAACATGCCCTAAGGCCATAATTATAACCAAGCAAATTTTACATCTTTCTAATTCCATAATCTCAGGTTTATTATTTGCATTAATTCATCGATTTATAGTCAATATTATACCACTATACGTTCGGTAGATTAAGGAACTCACTTACATCAACGAATACAAATTAAATTTTCCAGACAGTGGTGAATGGCCTAAGTTCACCTTGACAGGGTGCCACTTACATTGGTAACGGCTAGGTGAACGACCACAGAGGTCGTTCCCTAGGCCTTCCACACCTGCTGGTTTATAGAAATCCAAAAATTCCACAATTAACATATAATTCATTCTTCCTAATCCGTTGTACATTCAATACCTTACACATAATCACAATAATTGATCATTAAACACATGAATTACACCCACTTTTAAGATTAAAACCACATTCTTAACATTAATAAACACCTCATTCATCTGTTCAATAACCTGTACCTATAATCCCACCATCACAATACTTATCTCCATTTATACAGTTTATATTCCAAGCAACAATACAATTTGTGCACACACCTCAAGTCATTTAGTTAAGCTCATATTCAAACATCACTCACATTCAATCATAATAACCCACACACGTTCTCATTCAAGCACATAGGCAACACATTAGCATCAATCCCACCCAATTCAACAAAACCACACATACCACATAATTAACTTTCAAGCATATTATATTTCCAAAGTTGCATTTCTACTATTAAATACCATACAAACATTTAAATTATACATTGAACCAAACAAAGGCTAGTATAACAATAATAAGTGTCGAAAAACACTTACTTCAAAATTCCCCGAATTGGCTTTTCCTCAATTCGATTCATGTTCCTAAATGTCAATACCCACACACATTAAGTCACATTTTTTATCATTAACAACACATTATACCTAATTTCCCATATACTCTTATAATTACCCAAAATCCGCAACATTTCCCACAACCCTAGATTCTCAAATCTCTCTGAATCCTCCATTTTCTATTTAAATACTTATGGAATAGGCAACTACAACAAAACCCAACAAAACCCTACTATTTCTAGCTATTTTCACACAAAAATTTCGGATGTAACCAAGCTTACCTCGTTATAAATTGCAGTAAAACCCTAGAACTCGTCTACCTTTTGTTTCCTTCGTAATAGCACAGATTTTTGAGGTATAGAAGTGAGGAGTTGGAGTTGGGAATGATAGAAATTATGTCTCTAGAGTTTAGGGTTGAGGGAGAATGGCTGGTTCGAGTTGGGGTTGTTTTAAAATGTTTTCTCTCTCTTTTATTCACAAAACACGCATTTTAATTAAGAATCTGCCAGGCCAAACAGCCATGTGAACGACCTCTGGCCGTTCACTCTTTATTTGTACTGAACGGCCATGGGAACAACCTCCTGGCCGTTCCTATGGCTGTTCGCAGCCTAAAAAATTATCAAATTCCCGCTATTTCCACACGAGAAAAGTTACATTTCCCCACCGAATTTTTTTTGGGTGTTACATCTGATATAATTTAGCATAACCTAAATACTTATATGGATGAAATAATGTTAAATCTCTTTACTATCTGATTTGTCAATCAATAAATATATTCAGTTCTACAGTAAAATCTCATTTGATTATCGATAAGTTTTGAATATATTCTCAAATTTACATACCACCTTTGTTGTTGTTTACAATCATGCCTAGTTTTTTGTTCTCTAGATTTGATTAAATGCTCGGTTGTATGACTTCTAGCTATGGTGTTAATCCTTTTTAAGTTAAATTTCTCTTTCTTCACTCTTCCTCACTCTCTTAACTCTCTTTTCTCCTCCCCAACGTCTATTTTTATTTTCTTTCTAAAATATTAGCCACCTTATGTATTCATTCCCAAAGTTTTTGAAATTTGGAGAACACAATACGAGTGTGTTGATTTCACATGACCATGCTGATTCACACCTTGGTAAACAACATTACCACTATGCTTATCATTATTTTTCAAAAACACAATCACCATATGAACTAACATGGCCATGCTCATAATTTTTCCAAGAGCACAGTCATCATGTCCAATGACACGCCCACCATATTGTGCACCTAAATTCAATATGTGAAATTATAATGTTTTTTCATATACATATCCAAGATATTTATAAACTTGTTATTTTATTTATCCTTAATTTGCATGTTTATTTCACTAGTAATAGATTATTAGGATATAGATGTTATAACATACTAAAGTAACACTCTAGTTGAGATATTATGAGGTTTGATTCAATTGTCATGAGACTATTATTCTTAAATTGATTTTTTGAATTTTAAGTATTAAATCAATTCATCTGTTTTTGTTACTATTATATTGATTGAGCTGAGATGACCACTTAATTTAATTATATAATAATAGGTTGGTAGTTGAGAATTATGGGTGTCCATATTTTTTTAGCACCTGGTGTTAATGGCGTATTGTCCCATTTTTAATGAAATTTAGTAATCTCACTTAAATGAATATAGATGTTTAGAATTTGTTATTCAATAATTGAGTTTCTATAACTATTAATATGGTCTAGAATGAAATTCTATCTAGGTGTCTTTGGAGTTATTCATGGCCTAGAAAAATATTCAGATCAAGATGTCTTAAGAATATCGACGAGCTAAGTAGAATTGGATGCATGAGCATTTACTAGTGTCTATAACCTTGTTTGTTCAAATATAATAAATTCATCTTTAGTATCAATGATCAAACCAATGAATTAATCGATAAATATGTTGATTAGAATTTATTATTATTGAATTTTCATTCTCCTTAAATTTCTTTTTTGTTTCAAAGTCTATATTATTTTATTTTAGCAATTTTGTTTAGCTTTCCCTTCAGTTTAAACCAAAATATTTCATAAAAAGTAATTTTCTCGCTTATTTCATTATTTTTAACTTTCAAATAGTTAAATTACTAATCTCTTTGGATTTTATCTCACTCTTGCTATACTCTGTAAACTTTTCAACAATTTATATTTGTTAGTATCAATAAGTATCAGATTTTGGCGTTGTTGTCGAAGATTAGTGCCAAATTAATTGTTTGAAAATTATTTGTTGCTTATTTTGTTTACTTTTCCATTTTTATTTTTTTAAATTTTTCTATATTTTTATTTCTTATCACGGTACTGTTTTATTATAGGCATGCAATAATAATTGAAACTGTGATTTTCTATTTTTGTGTTTCGCTTTTGACATTTTTATTTTTGTTTTGGTTATTTCTATCTTGTTTTAGCTATTTCAACTAATTATGGTTATTTTGGTTCTATTTTTGCAGGAGAATTCAAATACAATCATAAAATCGAGAAGACTGCAAAGTTCTTAAGAAAGCAAACAAACAAATGAAACAACAAGATGCTAAGTAAATTTGAGCTTATAACAAACTCAATTTAGTTACGAAAGTAAAGCAGAATTTGTAGTAAGATACAATGAATGACAATCTTCATCAAAGAGCCACTATATTGGCACGTAAAGAACACATTGAACCCACACTCTGATAGTTAGCTTAGCCGCCTATAAATCAATAACATCTATGTATACAATATCAGCCTCTGTAGGTCAGTTTTGAACTTAGATCTAGTTTCTTTTTTAATTATCGTCTACATTTCATGGTTTGACAGATGAAGATCCACATAAGCATTTGAAGCAATTTCATATAGTCTGCCAAAGTTGTGGGCCACAGGGTGTTAAGGAAGAACAGGTGAAACTAAGAGCTTTCTTATTTTCATTGGAGGATGTAGTGCAATATTGGCTATATTATTTACCTTCGGGGTCAATCAATACATGGATAGACATGTCACACTTATGTCTTGACAAGTACTTCCCTGCTTTAGAAGCTGGAAATTACAGGAAAAAATGTTATCGTATTAAGAAAAATGAGCAGGAGAATTGACAAAGATTTAAGAAGTTGTGTGCAAGATACCCTCACAATGGAATCTCTCTGCAACTATTGATCCAATACTTTTATGAGGGATTGTTACCAGGATATTAAGCACTGCAAGTGGAGGCATACTAGTTAATAAAACACCACATGAAGCTCGAAATTTGATTAACGCCATGGAAGTAAATTCTCAACAGTATGGTCGATGAGTTCTAGACATCGCGGTAATGTGATACGTGTAAATAAGGTGAGTGCCCAACCAATGGTTATATACTTGATGAAATCACGTCTTTATTGAAACAAATTATGTCTCTTGTTAATAAATTAGCTATTAATTAAGCATAAAAGGTGCAAGTTTGCGCTATTTGTATCATACACAGATATGCTATGGATGAATGCCTAAGTTTACAGGATGATATTTCACTAAAGATGTTACTGCAGTCCATGATTATGAGGGACAAGGAAAAAGGAGACATGACCCATTTTCAAACACATCTAAATCTCAAGTATAACAACAATCAAGATGCATTTTATAATAGGCTAAAGAAAAAGAGCAAGACTAAAACAATTGCCAACAAATGCAACGACTACAATTGGGAGAGAGAGTATAGAAACTTAAGGAAATGATGAGAAATGTCATGTTGACAGCTCAAAAAATCCAAATTGATAATAAAGAAACAAAAGATGTCGTTAAGGTACTCAAAGCTCAACTTTTTGACCAAACTACTTCGATTCTAAAACTTGAATCACAAGGAAGGTTTCCATCATAATCAAAACTCAATCCCAAATAAAAAGTCAGTGTAATTACACTATAAAGCAGAAAAGAACTTGAAATTATGACAAAGAATCCAAAAATTATGAAAATTGGTCGTTTCCAGAATGGTATGACCATATGGTTACTGCCAGTACAAAGAAATATGAAGAGGTTGCAATCAAACCTAAAGAACTTATAAAATTAGTCCCATAACCACCTCCATTTTATAATAGGCTAAATAAAAAAGAGAAAGACTGAATAGGAGAAGAATATCCTTAAAACATTCAAAAAGGTGGTCATCAATATACCTTTGTTAATCAATTTAAAACACTCACCAATGTATGTATGTTTTTTCATGAGTTATATGCTAACAAAGTAAAATTTCATGGCAATCAAAGAGTTTCTATGGGAGAAAATGTTTATGTAATCATTTAAAAAAACTAGCTCAAAACTACAAGGATTGAGGTATGTATTCTATGAACGGTATTGGAATCAAGAAGGGCTATATGTGACTTAGAAGCTTCAATAAATGTTATGCCTCTTTCTATTTATAATTATTGAATTTGAATCCTTTCAAACCTACAAGCGTAATAGTAAAATTAGCAGACATATCTACTATTTGCCCCAAAGGTGTGTTATATGATGTTTTGGTGCAAGTTGATGACTTAATATTCCTTGCTGATTTCTTTGTTTTGAACATGGAATGAAAAAGAGCGCCTAATTGTAGACTATTATTGTTAGGCACACCAGTCTCAAAAACTTCTAGGACAAAATTATGTTCATAGTTCAACTTTGTCTATAAAATTTGATGGAGCTGTTACTATATTCAATATTAACAAATCTATAAAACGTCCAATTGAATATCCTTCTTTATGTGCAATTGATAGCTTTGAATGCTTAAATGATAAATGGTTCGAATTATGTGACAATGATTCTTTATGTTTAGCTTTAAGGGATAATATAATACCATCATTCTTGTAGAAATTAAATAAAAAAGTGTGTTGTTCATACTTGTTTAATATCTATTATCTAGGTTCTTAAGGCACTAAAAGATATGATCAGCGATTTTGGGCAGTGTTCATTTGGCATGATCATTCCAAAACTAGACATAATGGAAATGAAGCGTGTTTCATCGATTATACAACCACCGTAGTTGTAATTGAAAACATTGTCATCTCACCTAAAATATGTTTATTTGAGAGATCATGATACACTTCATGTGATCATTTTTTACTATCATAAGAAGAGGAAGAGAGGTTATTGTGTATACTTTGCAAATACAAGGAAGCAATTGGTTGGATAGTTACAGGCATAAAAGGATTAAGCCCACAATTTGTATGCATCGAATACATCTAGAAAACCGAAGAATCAACTTTACAGTTACATGATGTATGTAGTAAAGAAGGAGATCTTAATACTACTAGATGCAAATATCATCTACGCCGTATGTTAAAGTAAATAGGTTAGTCCTACATAGATGGTACATAAGAAAACAGGCATAACTATGGTGAAAATAACCAAGGTGAGTTAGTTCCTACCCATGTACAAAATGGTTGGCTCATTCGTTTTAATTGTAGGAAGTTAAATTATGTCACTAAAAAATACCACTTTTTGCTTTCTTTTGTTGATCAAATGTTTCAACATTTAGCAAGTATATCTCACAATTGTTTTCTAGATGGTTATTTAGGTTTTCATCACATTCTAATGGCTCAAGAAGATCAAGAAAAGACCAATTTGACATTTCTTTTTAGCACATTTGCATATCGACGTATGTTGTTTGGTCATTGCAACACCCCTGCTACTTTTTATTATTATATGGTTAGTATATTCTCAAACTATGTAAATAACATCATTGAGGTATTTATGGATGATTTCATAGTTTATGGTGACTCTTTTGCATCTTATTTCGATAATCTAGCTAAAGTGTTGACAAGATAAGTAGAGACTAACCTTGTGCTAAATTAGGAAAAGTTTTATTTTATGGTATAAGGGACTTATTTTGGGACATATAGTTTGAAGAAAAGGTATAAAAGTTGACAAAGAGAAAAATTTATATTATACATTCTTTATCTTATCCCACATGCTTGTGGGATGTTTATTCTTTTCTTGGCTATGCAGGTTTTTATCGGAAGTTTATAAAGGATTTCTCAAAGATTGCACTCCCTTTGAGTAATCGTTTACAATAACATGTAGAGTTCAACTTTGATAGTAAATGTCACAAAGCTTTTGAAACCTTTAAGGAACAATTGATTTCAACACCCATTATGAAGCCCTCGCATTGGAATTTGCCATTTGAGCTCATGTACAATGCTAGCAATTAAGCCATTAGAGCAGTTCTTGGATAGAGAATGGGACGTGATCCTCACATGATTTGTTGTACTTCAAAGACACTTGACAATACCCAACTAAACTACTCAACCATAAAAAAAAGAACTCTTGTTTTTTTTGCTCTAGAGAATTTTTGTTATAATTTATTGAGGATTAAAGTTATTTTTTATTCTTATCATGTAACTTTTGTACATTTGATGAACAAGAAAGATGCAAAAGAAAGACTAATAAGGTCGCTGTTACTACTCTAGTTATTTGACATAGAGATTCAGAACAAAAATGGGAGTGAAAACTTGGTTACAAACCACCTAAGAAGGCTGCCACACAGTCTTGATAACCATTCTATTATTTGTGCCTAATTTTCTAACAAGTAGTTACCCTCAATAAACATAACATGAGCATGCCATTATGCAAAATCTGGAACTTTCAACCTAATTCAACAAACTACAGTGAAGAGTGATCTATGGTGAGCTAATATGGTAAATTTCTAAATAAAAAAGCTGATCATTTTATGGCCAATAATCATAGGAAACTAAAAAGTGATGCAAAGTATTGTGTGGGATGATCCCTTTTTATGGAAATTTTGCTTTGACAAGATAATTAGAATATGTGTGAATCAGGATGAAATTAGATCTATTTTAATCCTTTACCATGCATTTGGATATGGTGGTCTTGTCATGTAAAATTATATTTTAGTCCATAAAAGTAAAATTTTAATAAAAATATTGTAATTTATATAGAATTACAATCCAATCCTTAAATATCAACTTTAACTAAAAATACCTATCACAATGTAAAAGTACACTTTCGGTCCTTATATATCAAATATTACAAAAAATACCCTACATAAAAGAACAAGTTGCACATAAATAAGCCATAATTCACTAAAAATTATCAAATTCACTAAAAATTATCTAATTCAAGACAATAATTAAATAATCACACTACAACTATAATAACAATGACAATAATGTAAAGCAAGAAAAACTTACATTAGCCATTTAGTGTCAAAAATCAGAGAAAACTACTAAGTTTAAAGTGCATTTGAGGTGAAAATGAGGATGAGAGAGAAAATGACCATTTATATAGGACATGAAAATTAGCGTTCACGTGGACGCTAAGTGTTGCCATTCGGGCAACAAATTTTGGCATTTACTGTCCACATGGAAGCTAAATTCCAACGCTAATATTTGTTTTGTAACTTATTAATATTAAAATTTTAGTCTTCATCTTCAATGTTTTAATCAATTATACAATTTCTTTTTCTGAAGTTGTTGTTTCATTGTTTGAGTCGTCTTCGACATGTTCTGTCATAATAATTATTCTAGTTGGATAATGTAGAGGTGGAAGAATATCAATATCATTAAGATCATATATACTGTGAGCAGATCCTACATCTTATTTGAAGGCTTTATGAATGACAATTCGTTGATTATTATTCTCATGATCTAATTAGACCAAACATGTGAGTTAAACTTACCTACTCTCAACCAATTAGAATCAACATGCCTTACCCTGGGACATTCGAGAAAATATACTTGCGTTTCTTGGTGTGAAAAAATTTTTCACTCTTTAGTCAACATTTTTTATGCTTGTTGATGTTTGAAACCTTAATGTCAATTATTTCATCCAATACACTATAGTAATGCTCGTCTTCATTTCCAAAACTTTTCCCAAGTACATAAATGTCACTAAAGTCTGTTGCACATATTGCTGAATGTGTTCTTGTGTGAAATTGATATTCATTAGCCATGTATGACAGATGTGTCTTCAGAAACCGTGCAGGTCCTCGCGTGTAACATTCTTCTCCTAACCTCCCTAATTTATAAAAAGATTAATGAAATTAATAATTTATTCAATAAATTAAAGAAAATGAGAGGTTAATTACGAGTTGAAGGATGGTTGATTTTAAGTAATCATAGAAGAAAATAACTAAGGAAAAATTCAAAAGTATAAGGGATGGGCAAGAACTACATGTAGGCCTTACAACTTATAGTATACTACAAGTGGTCGGCACTAAAACATGTAGTCTTGACTGAACACGTATAGTCTTGATTTACGACGTGTAGTTTCAAATTTGTGGCATAATTTAAGGAGCTTTGAAACTTGAAGCAATAGCTATGTAACATTTTGGATATTTTTTGTCATTAAATGATGATAAATTAATGTTTAAATATAAGGTATATGAAAGGTCGATATAAGGTTGACACGAAATGATCGAAGAAAATAACAGAAATCTAAAATATGGGAGTACGCGCAGTGGAAAGGGAAGTACCCATGGTCGTTACCACCATGCGTAGTTCACATTCCACGACACGTGGATCTCGGTTAGGCTGAAAAAATATAAGTTACAAAGTATCGAGAAACTAATCCACACTTTAAATTGTTAACCATTTTCCCATAGTAAAAGAACAGTAGGGAGACCAAGAGGAAGTGATAAATCACCAGGGCAGAGGATTTGGAGAGTGATTCTTGTATTAATCATCCTAGGTTGATAAGGTAAGATGGTAGCAAATTTGAATGGTTTACTTATGGTTGATATGAAAGTTATGAATGGGATTTTGCTGAACTGTAGTTAAGGTTTTAATTGCTGGAATTGCTGACATTAATGATGAGAAGCTGGAAATTAGTTAGATGATTTATGGCTTACAAATGAGGGCTTGATGATTCTAAGGTTAGAATCAATTTATGAATGGTTAATTAATGTATTGTATATGGTTAATTTTGTACAGTAGGATCTGTACGACGGTTGAGTGGTTGTTGAGCCAATGTTTAATTATTGGTTTTACTTGTTTTCGAGGTAAGCATTCTTACGCTTAATAAATGGATTCGTATTTTGTTTTAGGCAATCTTCTATATATTTATAATTTGGCCTATAATGCTATGTTGAGTTGCTAGGTTCTAGATGAACCATATTGACAATGTGTTGTTTGATTTATGTTTGAATCGAAGTGGATTGTTTACCTGTGCGGTATTACTTGATTGAATATTGATTGAATACCTTTGTGGTATTGATTGATTTATTTGCTCTATATGAGTCGAGATTAATATTATGCTGAGCTGTGTTAAGAAAGAATGTCGTTTAAAAGTTGTGTTCGGATATGAATGTCATTCATACATACATATTCATATATGACATAAACATCTGTATGACACGAGCCTATGTGGAAAAATATGATTCCTGTGTGGATAAAGGATTATTGTGTGTATCCTGGACTTGTTGTGTGCTATTGTCCATATTTACCAGCTTTCCTAAAAGCTGTGTGCTCAGGCTATATGCCATACCTCTATTGTGTGCGATAGAGGATTTCCACTACTGTGTGCTATGGCGGACAAGACTCAGGGCATTTTGTGTTAATTTGCATTATCAACTCATTCCATACATTTACATTTATATATGTATGATATACGATTGATCCTGTATGGATACGATTATCTGTGTGGTTCGTATTGATTTGTGTGATCGTATTAAGGCTGTGTGTTAGTCTATTTCGATGCAGTGTGTTGTTTGATATCGATGAAAAATTGTTTGTTTAGCATATGAGGATGCCTAGGGACAAGATAGATAGGCACCTCCTCGTGATGATTTATGCTTTCCCCTACGTATCATTTAAGTTAAAATCTAAGAATCCTTACTGAGTATTGTTTATACTCACCCCGTTTATTATTTTAAATGATTTTGCTGATCGTAGGTAGCTGCTGTCACTAGACTACAGAGTTGATCGGTCTTCTCCGAGCTTATGTCAGAGGTCAAGCTCCAGTTTACATTTTTTATATTTTGATTTCGAACATATGTTGTACATTTGTATATACATGCAGGATTTTGGTTTGAATTGTTTTCCAACTTATTTTGCTTCCGCTGGGATTTTGTGTTTTGTTTTAAAATGTAGTAGATTGGGCCAATGTTTTGAGTGATACAACATGTATATAATTTCTCTCTCCTCTGTTTTTTAGATTTGATTTTATATTATTTCTTTTTTTTATAATTATTATCAAGGAAAAACAGGTTTTAAAAATGACCTTCACATTTAGTGGGATCAAAGAATGGATTAAATTCTCTATGGACTGTGCCAATGATTTTCAATTTCTATGTGATTTGAAAATCAGAAATGATTTTGAATTTCTGATTTTTATAATAGATGGAGCCGATAGACGACGTATCTCCTGATCACACTGCATAGTCCAGAGATTCAGTTGACGGATAGGGATCTATCCTGGTTGCACTATAATAGCCTTCATAGCCTACGGTGCCTATACCTCCATATGATCCTGCATATGCTCCGTTCTGGGAAATGATGCAGAAAATGATGCAGGATCCGCTCACAGCTTTAGGTAGATAGAATCTCAGTATTGATAAAAATTTTGCTGAGGTTAGGAAACAGGGAGCGAAAACATTTGAGGGTACCACTGATCAAGCTGAGGCTAATGACTGAATAAGGCATACAAAGAGGATTCTAACGCGTATATACGCCAGAGCAGAAATTAAGGTACACTACTTATCTTCTCGAGAAAGCAATCTGGAATTGGTGGGAGTCGATTCCAGACAGTTAGTGAGATTCTCCATTGTTGATTTGGGATGATTTTCTGAGGAGATTTGCTGATCAGTACACTCCTCCGCATTATCAGACAGAGAAAAAATAGAATTTCTAGAGCTAAAACAAAAAAATATGACAGTGATTGAGTACGAGGCAGAGTTCACCAGGTTGTCTCGTTACGCTCCAGAGGATGTTGACACAGATAGGAAGAGAAGAGAGATTTTAGAGAGGTGTGAGGTATTCGATTCGAGACATGATTGCGACATCGAATCTCAGGTAGTTCCAGTTCTCAACAGGCACAGAAAAAGAAGAAGAAAGAGTTTAGACTACTCAGAGAGATAGGTAGTTGTGAGACTAGACAGTCTGGAGAGGAGCTGGAGGTGGTAGAGCTTATTTTATTAGGCCTCCAATTCCTCATGGTCGTGATAAACGTACTTATACCGATAGAGAGACCACTCCAATGTGTTATTCTTATCGCTAGCTAGGACATTTTTCAGAGACTATCCACAGAGACAAGGGGTACAGAGTGGTGAGGTATCCCAACAGAGTAGTGATAGTGAGGGTAGACCTGCAGTTTCTACTGGTACTGGTAAAGGTAGAGGTGACAGAGGTTCTGGATGTACGGATAGGGGTTGATCAGCTGCTAGGGGTAGAGCAGTTGGTTCAGGGAGAAGAGGTGGATTAACTGGCACAACAGCACCGTCAAGGTCAGCACCACATGCCCGAGTTTATGATATGACTAGAGATGAGGCTGCAGAGGATCCAGATGTGATCACTAATAGTATTTCTATCTTTACATATACTACTTCAGTATTGATTGATCCAGGATTTGCGTTCTCTTTTATGAGTGAGTTTGAAATAGACCATATTGGAGGTAGTATAGAGCATATGGGTTACATTGTTTCGGTATTGATGCAGTTGGTGGTACTGTGTTGATTAGAATATTTTACGGCATTGTGAGTTACATATTGGCGAGTCGACTTATTTAGCAGATTTGATCGACTGCTATGGTCGACTGCTATTCAAAGGAAGTTGTTATTGAGGTTGACGATGATAGACCTGTATTGTTAGTAGGCGAAAGGAAGACTATTCCTTCTTGCCTAATTTCAGCAGTGATTGTTACGAGGTTGATACGACAGGGTTGTGATGCCTATCTTGCTTCACTAGTTGATTTGAATAAACCCACATTAGAGGTGCGAGATGTGGAGATTGTTTGTGAGTATCATGAGGTATTTTCTAATGAGTTACCGAGATTGCCACCACAGCGAGAGGCTAATTTTAGGATAGACACTGTGTCGAGAGCAGCACCAGTTTCAATTGCACCTTATCATATGGCAACTATTGAGTTAGAGGAGTTGACAACTGTTTATAGCGTATCACCTTGCGGAGGACCAGTGTATTTCTTACGGAAGAAGGACAGTAGTATGCGATTATGTATCGACTATCGTCAGCTAAATAAAGTGGCAGTAAAGAACAAGTATTCGTTTCCTTGGATAGACGATTTGATTGATCAGCTGTGGGGAGCTACTGTCTTTTGGAAAATTGATTTCAAATCAGGTTATTGGCAGCTGAGAGTTTAGGATAGCTAGATTGAGAAAACTACTTTCAGGACTTGTTACGAGCATTTTGAGTTTACTGTTATGTCATTCAGGTTGACGAATGCACCAGCAGTATTTATGGCATTAATGAATAAGGTATTTCAGCCTTATTTATATCAGTCTATTGTGGTTTTTATTGATGATGTTATGGTGTATTCGAGAGACAGGGAGGAGCATCGGAGACATCTCCGTATTGTGCTCGATGTACTGAAAGAAAAATAGCTGTATGCTAAGTTCAGTAAATGCGAGTTCTAGATGTGTGAAGTTTTCTTTCTAGGACACGTGATTTCAGCAGAGGGTGTGAAACCGGATCTTAGTAAAATAAAATCAGTGCAAAAAATGGCAAGTTCTGAAAAACGTATTAGAGGTACGCAGTTTTCTGGGTTTGGCAGGTTATTATCACCGTTTTATCGATGATTTTTTTAGGATAGCTAGACCGATGACATCTTTATTGAGAAAGAGTGTTCCATTTATCTGGAATGACAATTGTGAAGCAAGTTTTCGAGAACGGAAGAAGAAGTTAGTCGAGGCTCCAGTTTTGATATTACCTTCGCAGGGAGGTGGATTTATTGTTTATACATATGCTTCTGGAGCTGGGTTAGGTGGAGTATTGATGAGCACGACAGAGTTATTGTATATACTTCACGACAGTTACGACCGCATGAGACTAACTATCTGACACACGATCTAGAGTTAGCAGCAATTGTTCATGCTTTGAAGGTTTGGCGTCATTATCTATACGGGGAGACTTTCCAGATATTAACAGATCATAAAAGTCCCAAATATGCTATGACATAGCCAGAGCTAAATCTTCGACAAAGGCGGTGGATTGAGTTGTTGAAAGATGATGACTACACAATTGAATATCATCCTGGGAAAGTGAATGTAGTCACTGATGCACTTAGTAGGAAAGAGACAGGGGATGATGATTTAGTTACATATAGAGCAGAGTCCCAATTTTCTTTGAGAGAGTTACGTGTTCAGTTGGATTTGATTGAGGATCAGTTGTTAGGCAACATTAGCATTCGACCTCAGACGTGAAATGTGATTGATGGGCATCAAAATGAAGATGATCATTTGATGCAAGTATATAAGAAAGTAGAGCGAGAAAAGGCACCTAGTTTACACGGACTTGATGATATTAGTGTATTATATTATCAGGATAGATTGTGTTCCTAATATTGCAGAGTTGAAGAACGAGCTGATGACAGAGGCTCATTCTTCTCCTTTATCAGTTCATCCTAGTTGTACGAAAATGTATCAAGATTTGCGAGAGTTGTATTGGTGGGTACATATGAAGCGAGAGATATCAGAGTTTGTTGCTAGATGTCTTCAGTGTCAGCAGATAAAAGCATAAACATCAGGCTCCGGCAGGAAAAGTGAGACCACTTGATATTCCAGAATGGAAGTGGGAGAAAATCACCATGGATTTTATTATTGGTTTATCAAGGATGTTTAGGAGTCATGGTGCTATCTGGGTTATTATTGACAGACTAATGAAATCGGCTCACTTCTTACCTATCCGATAGGACGACACGTTGGATAGGCTTGCTGATTTATATGTTGCCAAGATTGTTAGATTACATGGTGTTCCTAGTTCGATTGTCTCTGATTGTGATCTTAGGTTTATATCGTGATTCTGGCAGAGTCTCCAGGATGCGATGGGCACTCATTTGAGGTTTAGTACGACTTTCCATCTGCAGACTGATGGTCAATCGGAGAGGACGATTCAGAAAGTTGACGATATGTTGCGAGCAGGTATTTTGAAGTTTGGTAGTAGTTGGGACGATCTCTTACCTTTAGTCGAGTTTGTGTACAACAATAGTTATCATTCTAGTATTGGTATGGCACCATACGAGGCTTTATACGGGAGACGGTGTGGTAGTCCAGTTTTGTAACGCCCTCCATTTTACGTTTAATTTTAAATTCTAATAGAATATTTAATAAAATTATGAACAATTTTTTTGCAAGGACATTTTAATTAATAATCAGTGGGGAGTTTAGGACGTTTCGTAGATTAAAAACTTATCGAGGCTAGTTCAATCGGGCGAGAGAAAATCGGAAATAAAGATAGTTTGTAGTGCTGAGGGTAAAACCATCTTTACCGAGCATATATATATGAGTTAGTTCCTATCTCTCTCTACCTCACTCCTTTATTCACATTTTTGCTTCCAATGTTCGAACCGAATTTTGAAAACCTTAGCTAACCTTGAACCTCAACGAATCTCCGTGTTTGGGAGTTGTAGGATCCGATAGAGATCTTGATTTGGTGAGTTTTGTAATGCCCTCCATTTCTCGTTATTATAGATTGGGTAATTAATGCGAGGAATTTTTTCGCAAAATAAATTATGTATTAGTTGGTGGAAGAGTGTAGAAGTATGTGAGATTTAAAAATCAGGTGAAGTTAGGTAAACCGGGAGAGAGAAAGTCGAAACGAAGGCCATATGTAGAGCCTAGGGCAAAAACGTATTTTTTTAGCCTTATATATATATCACATGTGCCTATCTTTCTCCTTATACACACAAATCCCTATTTTTCTCTCTCCTCACCATTTTCAAAGACCAAAAACCCTAGAATTTATTGTTCTTCATCAAAATTTGGCGTTTGGGAGATATATATACGAGTCGGGCTTTTAATTTGGTAAGATTTCTATCCTAATTTCTTGAAATCACGTTTTTATAGATGGTATGACTTTCTGATGTGATTTCTCATTCATTTTAGCTCAAAATTGAGTAAAATTGGGTTTGTTGGAAAGGTATAGTTGTTTATTAACCATTGGTACTTGATTTTAGGGTTAACTGATAGTTTTAGTACTTGAAATTTATGTTTTAAAAGAGATGGTTTGGAGTGACGAGTTTGAGTATTGTAACCCTAAGTTTGGTTTTAAGTATGGTTGCTAAGGTTAGCTTTCTTGAGCTCTTTTAAGGTTGTTTATATGGAAAATTTGATTGGGTAATTAATGTGGTAAAAGTAATTTTGGATTAAAGAAAATGAGTTAGGAAATTTGGAAATGAAAGTGAAGGAAATGATGTGTAGATTCTGTATTGAATGGAAGGAATTGTGGAATTATATTGTGCAATGATTGTTAAGTGAGTTAAGAATGATTATTAATAAGTGAAGGATGAAATTTTAATGAAGTGTAGTTGAAGTGAATTAATGAGAGAAGAAGAATGATGGAGAAATGTATTAAGGATATACATATAACCATCATAGCATTACATATTTATTGTTAGTAA
>CANYCX010213923.1:0-13440 GCA_948193385.1 Breynia disticha f. nivosa | reverse complement strand
TTATCTCTCCTATATTTTTCTTTAATATTTTATTTTAAATTATATTATTCTTAAAATAAAAATGATGTTTAAATTTGAATGCTATTTCTTGGAAAATAAGTAATTAAAATAAGAAATGGTATTTAAATTTGGGCGTCACAGTCAATTTTTGACAGCTCTAGCCGCAAGTCCCTGACGCCGACCGCCACTCCTTCGCTCGTCGTCCGTCCGTCTTGCCGCCAGTCGCTCGCCGAGGCCAAGGTAACATTGTGAGTTTGTGACTTTTGACTTGTGTCTTGTGATGTGAATGAAAAAATAATAAGAATGGTTGTGGCCTGTGGGTTTGTGATTTGCAATTGTGAATTGTGAGTTTTTTGTGGTTGTGGATTTGTTAATTGACAATTGTGATTTGTGAATTGTGAACTTGTGGATTTGTTAAAAAAATTAAGAATGAGAATGGTTGTGAAATTGAGAATGTGGACTGTGGATTTGTGGTGTGGTTGTGAAATATGAATTGACTAAAATCTGAGTGATTTTTGAGAATGCTATGTTAGATTGTGGTTGTGAACTATCATGTATAATTTTGATTTTAAGCATTATTCATTAATGACATTGAATTGCATTTGTATGTTTTTATTTTCTGTTATTATGGATAAGTTAGATATGTTGAGGTTCTTTGAAAAAGTGAAAAGACAGGGGAATTCAGAGGGTACAAGTGCTAGTGGCTGAAATGACCCTAATATTAATTTAGTAAGCGAAGGAAATAAGGATGGTGGAAATAATGGAGGTGATGATTTGAGTAATAAAAGAATTTGAACAGTTGGTTGTGAATTGAAGGATGATGATATTGTTGGTGATCCTGCACTTAGAAAACCAATAGAAGAATATGATGTTGGAATTAGAGACGAAATGAGGAGGCGCTATATTTTGAAAGGTCCTTGTCAACCGATGTTGGAGAATTATCCTATGTCCCCATTTGGAACCAAATGTAGGCAATTTCAGAAACATTGGTTCAAAACATATCCATGGTTGGAGTATAGCGAATCCAGTGATGCCTCATTTTGTTTTTATTGCTATCTTTTTAAAGGAGATAAAACACCAACAAAATTTGGAGATGAAGCTTATACGAAAAAGGGTTTTCGCAATTGGAAAAAAGCAACAGAAATATTTAAAGCACATGTTGGAGATCCAAGTAGTCTTCATAACAACTGTCAAATACAATATTTCAGTTTCAAAGATCAGAGGTAAAGTATCATTCATAGTATGTCAAGTGGAAAAACAAAGTAAGATGAAATTTATCGCACGAGATTAAATGCAAGTGTGGATGTGAGTCGATTGCTTCTGAGAAATGGATTACCTTTTCGAGGAAATGATGAATCTGCAAGCTCAAGTTATAAAGGTAATTTCCGAGAAATACTTGAGTGGTATAGTGAGCGTTGTTCGGAAGTTGCAAAGGTTGTTTTGAAAAAGGCACCGGGCAATAATCAACTTACTTCTCCCATGATTCAAAAAGATATTATAAATGCATGTGCTGCCATGACAACATCAGTGATCATCAATGATATTGGAGAGCGGTGTTTTTCCATTTTAATAGATGGTGCTAGAGATAGCTCAATCAAGGAGCAGATGACATTTGTTTTGAGATATGTTAATAATCTTGGGGATGTAGTTGAGCGTTTTGTTAGAGTAACACATGTTAGTGACACTTCTGTGAAGTCTTTAAAAGATGCAGTGGGCAATATTTTGACTAACCATGGATTGTCACTGTAAAAAATTAGAGGACAAGGATACGATGGTGCTTCTAATATGCGTGACGAGCTTAATGGTTTGAAAGCTTTAATTTTGAATGAAAATAGTTGTGCTTAGTATGTTCACTGCTTTGCTCACCAGCTTCAATTGGTAGTTATGTCTGTTGCAGAGAAGATTCATACTGTTAGTCAATTTTTTGACTATGTGACTATGATTGTCAATACAGTCGGTGCTTCTTGTAAAAAAAATTCTCTGCTACAAAAGCAACACAATCAAATCCTTAAAAGGTTAGAAAGAGGAGAAATTTCAAGTGGCACGAGATTGAATCAAGAAACAAGTTTGGCAAGACTGGGTGAAACTTGATGGGGCTCGCATTACAAAATTATTATTCGCATTTTGAGTATGTGGCCAGCAGTGTTGGAAGTGCTTGAAAATATATATAATGATGGTGTTTGCAAAAAATAACGTGCTCAAGTTTTAGGTCTGTCTGATAAAATGGGAAGTTATGAGTTTGTATTCATAGCTCACTTAATGAAGGAGATTGATGCGTCCAGATTGTAAGTGACGTCTTAAATTGCGCAAGTGTACGCTGTCAAGTAATAAGGGAAGTAAATTACAACCCAGTTTATCGAACCCAAGGGAAATAAATAAGCCAAATCATGCGTGTCGTTATTATTTTTTGAAATGTTCAATCGATTGATTTTTGAAAATGGTTTTAATGGAAACAATTAAAATTAAAAGACATTGAATTTTAAAGTGCGTAAAAATAGACTTAAAGCATTTAAATAAATTTCAAAATAATAAATATGGAAGCAAGAAAATAAATTAAGTGCGTAAAAATAAATTGCAGAATAATAAATAGTGCGTAAAAGTAAATTGCAGAAAATTAAATAGTGCGTAAAAATAAATTGCAGAAAATTAAATAGTGCATAAAAATAAATTGCAGAAAATTAAATTGCAGAATTGAAAATGACAATAATATAAATTAGAAATTTAACATTGATTGCTGAGTCCCGTAATATATCCGAATTAAAATCCTGCATCGCAAAGGAAATAGAAAGTCCAAAATTCATAATCCGAGCAAAGGAAAATTTAACAGGAATTTAAAGAAAATCTATACTAAATTAAACAGAGTTTCCTCTTAACTAAAAATTAAAACTAATCTAAGCAGCATTTTTTTCTACTCTACTAACTTGCCTCCGAACCTTCAGTTTGAGCATCAATTTATACAGAAAAGTTGACAAAAGCCAAGAAAACATGCCACAAAACATGGAAATTTGCTTTCGGCTTCCACAGACTTTGTCGGCAGGAGGTCGTGCCCAAAACACAGCCTGTGCTTTCCTCCAAAACGTCCAGCACGACCTAAACTTTTTATGAAAAATTGAGGTCGTGCCCAAATAGAAAAAAGGCATGACCTTGTGCCAAAACAACTTTCCAAAAAATTTTGGAAAGTGGAACGAGCCATGCCATGACATGAGCTCGTGCCCATTTTTATATAATTTTTTTTATTTTTTATTTTTTAATTATTTTTTTAATTATTGATTTTATTTTATCCTGTTCACGAATTCGTCTGCGATCAAAGCAATATTGATTATCGTATAAAAATTGTAAATTAAATAAAAATGATCGATAATCAATAAAGATATGACTTATTCTGCGTGTAAATCACAGTTTAAATTTTAATGAATTTTTCAATAAAAACAATTTAAAATGTGATTTTTAAGAGAAATTTCAAATATATGCGCGCGTAATACATAAATAAAATATGAAAATTATGCTCATATTACGTGTGCATCCCCACACTTGAATCTTTACTCGTCCCGAGGAAAGTAGGATAAAGATCGAACTATCAACCAATAAACAACAGTAATATTTATCACAATCAAATCAAATTATAAAATAATCAAAATAACCAATTTGCAAAAATAAATAATCTAAATATCAATTATAAGTTACATAAAAAAATGTAGAGAAGAGTAGATATATAAGATTATTCTAGTGACATTTATAGACTCAAAAGTAACAAACAAGTAAATCTCTTTAATTACTCTAATTTACCAAACTTATCTTTTTATTTCCTTTTCTTTTCTCCTTTTTATTTTATTTTATTTTATTTATTTATTTATTTATTTATTTTATTTTCCGGGTACTTCTTTCTCTAGGAGTTTTTCCTAGCGGAAACACGAAATCAAATGTTTGCATTAGGCACTTAATTCCGGCCATTCGTATATTTGTGTTGATGTACTACCTAACACTAAGATGTTATTAGCTTCAAAATTTGATATGAAAGATTTGAATGAAGCTAAAGTGATATTAAAATCATAAGGAATGATGGTGACATTTTATTGTCACAAAGTCACCATGTGGAGAAACTTTTAAAGAAGTTTAATAGTTGTGAGGTGACAAATGTGAGTACTCCTTATGATTTTAATACTAAATTAGCGGAAAATAAATGATACTTTGTATCTCAATTTAAGTGTGTACAGACTGTTGAGAGTCTGTTGTATCTAATAAATTTTATGAGACCCGATATATCATACATTATCGGTGGACTGAGGTATACCATTAATTATGGTATTAAATATAATGGATTATCCATTGTACTTAAATGTCCAATGATGCTGGTTGGATTTTAGGATCAAATGATATAAAATATATTGTGGATATGTATTCACATAAGGCAGAGGTGTTGTGGCTTGAAAATCAATCAAGCAAACTATCATTGTCAGATCAACCATGGAGTCGAAATTTATTGCACTAGAGTTAGTTGACAATAAACTGAGTTGTTGGAATATTCCTCTAGGAATTAAATCTACACCTTTGTATTAATGTATTGTGATTGCAAAGCTACACTAGCTATTGCAAGGAACCTTAAATGGTAAAATTGATTTATTCAATGAGACACGATGTGGTAGAACAATTGTTTAAATATGAAAGTACTTTCATTGATCTTGTGTAGTCAAAGAGGATTTGGCCGATCCTCTCACTAAACTATTGCAAAGGAATAAAATCCTTAAAACATCGAGGGGAATTAGACTAAGGCTAATTTGAGTTTATCAACAATTGATAGGAACCCAACCTATGTGATTGGAGATCCCATGAATTAGGTTCATATGGGTAATAACAAGTCAATTGTTGATCCTGCGCACTATTGAGATTTATAGTCCATCCTATGGTGAGTGAAGTGTTTGAACTGCCATTTAAATGTGAAGTTGAATATATGACTCTTAATGTATTTCATATCCCTTATGGGTGGTGTACCAAGGCAGTGTACACTTGATGAAATCACCTATATGAGTGTGGAGTGGAGCCGCTCCTATGAGATTTAGCCAAAATCTCTAAAGCACTCATGAATTAACCAGGCACGCGCATGGCTTATTAGCGCAAAAATGCGTTGAACAAAAGGAAAAGAGGAGAGTAATGTGATTAATGAAACCTCTATCTTGCATCAAAAGTTTTTGGTTCATAGAAACTATATGTTTCACCAAAACTTTGTAAGATAAGTTTTATTTTTCTAGGTATAGTTCATAGTCTCAAAAAGACACCATAATCAATGCATCACTACTCATGTTTAAAGAACCTAAAGATAAAAATCTTATTTTGTTTTTTGCAATATGTGGGGGATTGTTGGAATTATGATTTTAGGAGTATTGCAAAAACCAATTAAACAACACTAGTGCCATGTTTTCCTCCTTAAAATCTGCTACTTTTGTCCATGTTTTCCTCCATGTTTTCTTCCTACAATCCTGACCACTACAGTTACCTTTTCCCTACCAACATCTTACTCAAAGTCTTAATAAGACCACTCCTTCCTGCCTTGAAAATATGAGTACACAGCAACATTAGATTGAAAAACCTTCCTTCCTGGGTTCTTTGTTTCTTGTTAATCCTGAATCCTCTAACAAAAGAGAAGACCTGTTTTATCCTGGGAGAAATAAATTCCTTTAGATTGTTGTCGAAAATACCCTAAGCCACCACAATATGAACGACAATAATGACAGTAATAATAAATAAGATTATGAATCATAATCACAATAATAATAAAAAGAACAATGAGAACTTATCTCTATTGATTCTACTTGCAGCATTGGAACTCATATCATCATCGAGAAATTCGGTAAATTCCTTTAGATTGTTTATCAAATATAAATTAATTTCATACCCCCACATTTTTAAACAATGCAAACAAAAAGCAAAATTGCTTCATCAATCGTAGAAGAAAAATAATAAAAAGAAAATTTATGTGATACACTTTTATTATAAAAGTTTTATAAAATATTTGGCAAACAAACATTAGAAATTACTTCATGACGTAAAAGCTATTATTAATTCTCATCAAATAAAAATCATTCTCTTGTGTAAAGAGAAAGCAAAATTTTGTTCATATCTTCCATGGCTAGGCACAACCATAACCATAGGCACACACATTCTCATCAAAATATTAGCTACGGTGGCACACACACGAGATGATTACTTGTCAAAACAAATTTCTGTTTTGGCTCCCAATTAATGAATTTACGTCACCAATTTCATGAAAACAATGTTTGTACAAAATATTATAAATCATACATATATATAAACAGAATATCATTTATAATACAAACTCTAGTAAAGGTCCAGGAATTAAGATCATATGCTTGCTTGCCTGTTGAAAACAGTCTACTGTAATGACTATTTTTTTTTTTCACAATGCACTACATAAAGCACATGCGCCACTTATTTATAAACAATCCACCATCTTTTCCATAATAAGAAGGTACAAATCTAGTCAATTAGTGACCTGTGAACTCTTTAAATAAAAGTTATCATCTTATATTTCCCAGAATAATTAAACACTAATCCTTTTCTCTAATTTTTTTTTTCCACAAAATAGTACATTAAGTAATTTCTTTTTACCCATATTTATATACAAGTCACAATTCATCTGTAATAAGAGGCAATAATTTGAATCATTCTCTCAATTATATGATCAGATATCAATTTCTCAAACGTTTTGTCAAACAACTAATATGCACATGTAAGATCATATATTATTTTATTAGTTATTCCAATTAGAAACTCATAACTGAAAATAAAACACATGAAACTCAGCTAAAATTGCAATAGCAGTGCCAAAAATAGAATAGTAAAAGGACAGTACCTTCGTCCGTTTCACAAGTTCTTATTGCTTTATTATGTTTTGAGCAATGTCCTTGAATGCTAGACAATGTTGGATGTAGACGGCAGCAAAGTTAGTGTTATAAGTCCAATCATCACTCAACCCAAACTTAATCCTCCAAATGACCCTTTGGTCACGGTAACAACATCATGCCGGCACGGATGCACAGATGCATGTTTCCTAGTAAGTGCGGATGGTCTTCAATGGTTACAGTTTTGCGGCATGATCTTGACTAACATCTTCAAGCACAAGTTCTGGTTGAAGACTCATCGTACCTTCACCAAAACATCTTCGGCCACACCCAACACAAAAAAAACGACATAGCAATGAGCTACAGATTAATGTAGTTTTGAGACAAGTCATCTTTGCCTAAACAATCAATCAAAAAATCTAAAACAGAAACTTCGTGAATAAGTATTACAACACTAAAAGATTCAATTTTTAATTTAATCCATAAAGCTGAAATCAAAGCATCTACAATTCCATCTTGAAAGCTCTAGTCGGCCATAAAACGCTTAAATAAACAAGGAAAAGAGTAAGTACTAATAATTGAGGTGAAAACGAATTGATGTTGGGTTTGGGTTTCGTATAATTCTGTTTTATTGCTTTGAAAAGCGAATGAAATATTAGCAAGAACTAGTAACCAACATATACTGCAGCATGCACTATGAAGCAATCCTCATTCTTATCTCATTCTTACAAAATAATGTTAAATTATCACAAAGAACTCCCCTAAGCTTGGGTGCGAGCACTCGGGACTCGTCGACCTGATCATCCGGGTGTCAAGGTCGACCCGCTGCGCAGTAAAGAGTGCTTGAGTGATTCGTAGCTAGCAGCACATCCTGCTCTGATATCATTCTGTCACGGGGTTAGAGTTTGGGCGCAGGGGACACCCCATGCGGCACCCCGGGGCATGCAGAATATTCCGGGGTAAGCCTTGATCCGTCTCCGATGCTATGCTGGTTTCGCCCTCCCATGGGCCCTCCCATGAGCTTTAAATTCAGAATTAAAAATGACAATAATATAAATTAGAAATTTAACAATTTAACATTGATTGCTGAGTCCTGTAATATATCCGAATTGAAATCCTGAATCGCAAAAGAAATAGAAAGTCCAAAATTCATAATCCGAGCAAAGGAAAATTTAACAGGAATTTAAAGAAAATCTATACTAAATTAAACTGAGTTTCCTCTTAACTGAAAATTAAAACTAATCTAAGCAGCATTTTTTTCTACTCTACTAACAGAAGCAAATTTTTCTCCTAACTAATGTCTTCTCTCCTACTCTTTGATGGTTTATTTATAGGAGAAATGGAGGAGACAAAAGGAATTTTGTGTGAGGTGGAAAGGAAAAAGAAGGAATCTGCTTTCGGCTCCAACCAAATCATGTCGGCACGAGGTCGTGCCCAAAACACAAGCTGTGCTTCTTCCAAAAATTGAGGTCGTCCTGGAACACGCCCCAAACTCTCCCTCCGGGCACGAGGTCGTGCCGAGGGCACGCCCCAAGCATTCTGGCCAGAAATTCACGTTTCAGCTTGTGTGATCCATTCTTCTATCCATCAACATTTTGTCCTTGGGTCTTGGGCTCATATTCTTTCCATTTCGACTTAATTTCTTCTTTTATCGTGCATATAAATCTGTCCAAAATCATAAACAATATTAATTATCGTATAAAATTATAAACCGAATAAAAATTGACCGATAATTAATAAAGATATGAATTATTTTGCATATAAATCACATTTTAAATCTTAAATGAATTTTTCAATAAAAGCAACTAAAATGTGATTTTTAAAGAGAATATAAAAAATATGCGCGCATAATACGTAAATAAAATATGAGAATTATGCTCATATTATGCGCGCATCAGAGATTTTGGGAATGACGATAGAATTATCTTATTTTCTTCAACAGAAAGATCAGAATATTGTTGGAGCAATTACTTTAGTTGGTACAACAAAGATCCGGTGTCAACAATTAAGAGATGATGGATGGGAGAATTTGCTAGAAGAAGTTAACTTTTTCTGCAACAAGAACGATATTTCCATTGTCAATATGGAAGATAAAGTCCCATGTCGTCTTCGTTCGCAGAATGCTCCAACATATTATCACTATTATCATGTTGAGATCTTTTGTCAGGTACTAATTATATAATTTTATTATTTATTCATTTCTCTAAAATTTTTGTTAATGTTTTAATTAATAATTGTTAGGTTATTGATCGTATTTTGGGAGGATTAACAGTCGTTTCACTGAAGCAAATACGAAGTTATTGATGTGCATTTCTTGTCTTGACCCTCAAAATTCGTTTTCAAAGTTTAGTGAGTCAAAATTATTATGACTTGTTGAACTATATCCAAAGGATTTATCTCCTTCAGATCAAGTAGAGCTTAAGGATCAATTGAAGACTTATATAATCAACATGCAACATAATGAATTTTGCAAATCTTGATGGTATTGGAGCTCTTGCTAAGAAGATGGTTGAGCTAGATTTTCACCGTGCGTTTCATTTGGTTTATCGACTGATTGAGTTGGCGTTGATTTTACCAGTTGCAACTACTAGTGTTGAGAGAGCTTTTTTTGCTGTGAAGATCATCAAAACTGATTTACGCAAAAAAATAGGAGATGAATATATGAATGATTGTACGGTGTGTTATCTAGAAAAAGAAATATTTCTCAAAATTGAAAATGAAGTAGTTATGACTCATTTTCAAAACATGAAAACCCGTAGAAATTTGTTACCACCATTGGATCGAAAAAATTAGTGTTTGTATTTGTATAATTTGTACTTTGAATTATAATATGACTTAATCACTATTATGTGTAAACATAATTTTTTATTTATCGTGTCCCCACTACGAAAATTTCTTGGATACGTCCCTCTTTGGGGTTAACCGCACATAAAATCGGGAGAAGGTGACCACATGTCATCTTAAAGTTTGATTTTCCCACAAATAATACTTTTTGAAACTTATATCACCATATGTCACATTTTCAAACTTATTCCACAATACCACATATACAAAGCATATCCACAAAGCATCCACACATTAATCAATTTGTGGATATATTTGTTAGATAAAAGCTATCTCTAGAAAGGGGGATTTGAATAGAGCTAGGCAATAACACAAGATTTTTGCAAAAAAGAATAATCAACAAGAAATGAACACACGATATAGAGTGGTTCGGCTGAAATACCTACTCCACTACCTAAACTTTTCATTTAGGATTTTGTCAAACACCTTGTTATTTCCTCATTTTGAAGCTTAGTGAGAACTTCGTACAAGTTTGAGTTACAGCTCAAGTAACCTTACAATCTCAACTTGAATTACGGCTCAAGTCACACCTAACTCAACAAGCTATACTAGATACTCAAGTAAATCTGTGCTAGTTGTGCAAAAGTTCAAGATGAACAATGAAACCTTTTTCTAATTTGCACAAGTGAAAATGTAAAACTAGAGAGCTCTTTTTGAGAGATTTTCTGCTTGATAGATGTTCAGAAGTTGTACATTCTCTTTCCTGAAGTTCAGTATATATACCTGTTCTCTATTTCCCCAAGATGTCTCATTTATGAATGTAATAAGTGGCTGCAGAACGCATTTGGTCGACTAAACCAAATATTACTTCACTAAACAATTTATGACTGGTCGACTAAAACAATTCTCCTCGAATAAAATGATTCCAGAAGCATTTTTCTTGCATTCGCCTTTCAGTTACTCGACTAATCCACATATTAGTCGACTAAACTTTGTATCTTGATCAACTGACATTTTTCTTACTCGAGTAAGATGATTCTAGGAGCATTTGCCTTGAATACACATTTGACTTACTCGAGTAATCCATAAATTGGTTGACTAAATTTTTTTTGGAACTGAGCAACGTTCAAATTTGAACTCCGTAATCATTAAGCCGCCCCATGCCAACATCATAAATGCATCTAGGGAATTGTCCTCATATTAGTCGATTGAAAACATCATTGGTCGACTAAGATTTGCTTACCTTGCAACTATCCGTTACATAAACATTTGACTATTCATTCTAAGAATGAGCCAATGACAATCTTTATGTCAAAGAAACTGTTTTAATAATTATTAGTTGATATGTGGACGATGATAGAAGCTGAAATGTTGTCATTTATTAGATTTAATTAGAAAAGTCTCAGAGCATATTAGTACAAAAGATTACAAAAAGCTGTTTTAAGAGGCGAGACAAACCCATAAATGGCTGGGAAAAGAATAATATTACGGTCAACATTTGTTGGTGGTGAGAGGTATACCACATTATTACAACATTAACATTTTCCGTAATTTTTCAATTTAATTTTTAAATATTATTTTTAGACAATGCTTATTTATGTGAGTTTATTTTTATAGATACATGATTCAAAATTATAAAGATGTTATGGCCATTTGCAATTAGGCTGGATATCCAGACTGTTTTGTCACTTTTACTTATAATCCTGGATGGACTGAAATGCAGAGATTTGTTGACACTTATAAAGTTGAGGACAAACTAGGTATTATATGTAGAATTTTTAAAATGAAATTGGATCAAATGGTACTTGATATAAAAGAGGGAAAAATATTTGGAAGAGTAATGTCAGATTTGTTACTCGATTTATTTATCTATGTCAATTCATTGGGAAAAATTTATGATAATAAATATAAATATGTCTACTATAATGATGTTTAATTGTTTTATGTTTCAATTGCAGTCATATACATAGTTGAGTTCCAAAAATGTGGTTTGTCATATGTTCACATTTTGCTTTTCATACACCCGATGGACAAGCGTTCAAATACAAGTGATATCGATAAAATTATATACACAGAAATCCCAATCAATGAACAAAATCCAAAGTTATTTGAAGCTGTAAAAAGTCACAATATGCATGGCTATGTGGTCATGCTCGGATAATTTCTCCGTGTATGTTTGAAGGCGAGTGTTCAAAACACATTTCGAAAAAGTTTGTCAACAAAATGGTGACAGATAAAAATGGGTATCCACTTTATAGAAGAAGGAACAACAGACGTTACGTTGAGAAAATGGAATACAGTTAATTAATGCCTATGTTGTTCCGTACAACCTAGATTTGTTATTGAAGTACAATGCACATGTCAATGTTGAGCGATGTAACCAATAAAGGCTATTAAGCATCTATTTAAGTACATAAATAAGGAAAATGATCGAATCACTATGACTTTCCATGCAGATAAAGAACATAGTGAAAATGAAAGAGATATGGATGAAATAAATGACTATTATGACTGTAGATATATATTACCTTTTGAGGCAGCATGGAGAATTTTGAGCTTTACTATCAATTACCGTGTACCACCCATAGATCGATTGAGATTTCACTTGCCGGATGAGCAACAATTGTTTTCAACAATAATGATCCAATAGGCGACATAGTAAAAAGAGCAGGAGGGAATGCTTCAATGTTTATGCGGTGGATGGATGCCAATAGAGAATATCGTCAAGCAAAAGTGTTACCTTATGTTGAAATTTCGCAAAAAATTGTTTGGAAAGAACTGGATGGACTAGACCATTCAATAAATAGAAAAAATGAAACTAAAACATGGTGTCCAAGATAGCGTGGATTCTTTATAGGTCGTGCTTTTTTGTGAATCTAGGTGTTGGGAAAATGTACTATCTTAGGATTTTACTCAATATTGTAAGAGGGCCTATATGTTATGAAGTTATTAGAACCATCAATGACATAATACAGTCCACATTTAAGGATGCTTACTATTCACTTGACTGATTAGAAGATGACAAAGAGTACATTGATGCTATTAAAGAAGCATCTTTTTAGGGTTCAGGTGTTTATTTACATACTCTGTTTCCTACATTTTTATTCTCAAATTTTATGTCTATGCCAGAAAGAGTTTGGGATAAGACATGGCAACTTCTTTCTGAAGACATTCTTCATAAACAACGTAGAATTCTTCAAAATCCAGGTAATTAGTTTAATATTTTTTCCTTCATATTAATTTCATGAAAACCTTTCATGCTATAAAATAACAATATAAAGTATTAATCTTTAGATATAAAATTATCAACAAATTTGGAGATGACTGATGACCAATTGAAGAATTTTGCGCTTGCGGACATTGAAAAGATGCTGAAGAGAAGCAGTAAAAGCTTAAGAGAATATCCTACTCTTCCTTTTCCAGATTTATTGTTTGTAGAACTACGAAGAAATAGATTAATTCAAGATGAGCTTTGTTATGATCGAGACAACATGGCTCGAGAACACTCCGTTTTATTTTCACAGTTAAATGATGATAAAAACGAATATACGAAACAATTATGAATGACGTCAACGATAATAACGACGACATTTTTTCGTGTACGGTTATGGAGGCACTAGAAAAACGTTTATTTGGAAAACATTATCATTAGCTTTGCGTTCAAAGGGAAAGATTGTTCTAACTGTTTCATCAAGTGGTATAAAGTCTCTCTTAATTCCTGGCGGTAGAACAGCGCATTCGAGATTTTGCATTCCATTGGTAATCAATGAGGATTCAACTTGCAATATCAAACAAGGTA
>CANYCX010213916.1:0-21960 GCA_948193385.1 Breynia disticha f. nivosa | reverse complement strand
AGACCCCTAAGAATTGGGAACCCAAAATCTAACCTTTAAAGTGGAAGCAGCATAAGCTATAACAAAGGTTCAATCAATACAAATAAAGGAATGGTGACTTTTGGTTAGTGCTTATTAACAAGAGGTAGACAAAAACTTCTCCTTCATGCGACAAATAAGTTTGAACTTTTCCTCAGCCTCAACCTGCTTTTGAATGTCCGCTCTTGATGCTCGATCAGGATGAAATTTCAGCAGAGCTTGTTTATAAGCTGCATGCACCTGAAATGAATAAAAATATCAATCAGAATGCTGATAACAATAACAATGTTGTGAATAATCATAAAGAAAAGCATAGCACCAACCAAAAATTAACACCATGTCGATACTTGGTAACATCAAAGATTTACCTCATCTGAAGATGGAAATGACCCACCTCCCACCTGGATTCCCAAACCACGAAGTAAAGAAGCCATATCTTTGCACATAACTTCCAGCCTGCAGATCTCGTTTCTTACTTCACTGCGAAGTCTCTCTTTCATGTTCAAATTTTCCTCAACCTACATTGCACACAGTAGAAGTAATATCAGTAACATGCAATCCCAACCACAAGGGTAACAAGAATGAAAGAGAGAAGACAAATCAACTCAAACCTTCTTTTGTGACTCCCTTACTTCCTCCAAACGCTGCTTTTGCCTTTTCTCCATCTCTATAACACGCAAACTTTCAACTTTTCTTCTCTTCCGCTGTCTTTGAGCCTCTTCTGCCTGAATATGGGAAACAAGCATAGAATAAGCTGAACAGGAAAACAAAAGAGTGTATTATTTCATTAACAGCATTTACCCTCATTATGAATGTCTCGTACAGATTCATTAACAGCAATAACCAAGTTTTGCATAAATATTTTAAATGCAATAAATAATTTTACACATGTAACAGAAACTCTGCCCTCTTCAGAATAAAAAATAGCTGAAAATGATAAGAATCATGCCCATCCCAAATCAGGAACAGAATGTACGCTGCCCTCTTCAGAATCAACAATAGCTGAAAATGATGAGAAACATGCCCATCCCAAATCACGAACAACATGTTCGCAAGTAACTAATTAGAATAAAACTAGCCACATTGAATAGGAATCTCAACGAATTTACCAAAATCCAAACATAGCAGACTGAATAACTTGATTACAACAAAAAAAACGGATAATGCAAACTCCAGTTATATGAAATTAAGCATGAAATTAAGCTCTGTTCTGTTATTTGTTTTCGGATAAGCTACTCTAAAAAAGTAAAAACTAATGCAGATAAGACCTGAATTTTTATTTGTCGCTGCCTTGCTGCCCACTCTTCTTCTGTTGCCCGCCGGTATTCATCAGTTTTCTTCAGCTTTTCTCGATCATTAATTATATTTTCCTGGACAACAGTGGTTGTATCATTGACAGCAGTGCTTGATGGATCCCTATCATCAGTGAGCTTTAAGTTAGACTTAGGACCAGTAAACGGATCCTTTGGTTCTGCGACAGCTGATACTTCTGTTCTACTTCCTTCTGCATCTGTTTTGTCTTTAACTGGATAACCAGGCTTCTCATGGGCGTGAATAAAAGAATCCTCAAGAACAGCCTTGCCTTTGTGCTCAGAAGAACCTACTGTATTTTCAATCACAGTTTCTTCAGATTGGTCGAAACTGTGGAAGGAGAACTTTTTCCCATGAAATTCTTTATTTTTATCATGGACTCCAAGAACTTTATCTTCTACGCCATCTGAATAGATTTTGGGATCTGACGATGACACAAAACACATTTTATCTTTCTTCCCAGGGAAAACTTTACTTCGGTTGAAATTATGTGTATCAGCAGATTGCTGGCCCCTAAATAAGGAAATATCTTCACCTTGAAAACCCCAACTCTCAAATTCAGATGTTTCCTCTGATGAAGTTTGTTCACCATTCTGGGAAAAACTCCGTGTTTGATGAACGTGTGTATCACACTCTGCATGTGAAGATCTTGGGGCGCATAATGTTTCCTCTGGAGCAGTTGTTCCAAAATCATTAATGTGCGGACGTTCATCATATGTATCATCAAAATCTCTTCCAGATGTCTCTCCTCTATCATCAGCCTTTCCAGAACAGCTCGGACTTCTCGGTGTCCTTGGTTTAAACCACCTAGAAAATCTTGATCCGTCAACTTTCCCATTAGATGTTGAAAAAAAGGTTTCTATTCCAACATTAGTAGAACCACCACTTGCAATTCCATCTAGAGTATCAGTAAAGACACCAGAACTATTTTTCTCAAAATTTGTACAAGGCTCTCTGTTTTTGTCAGTCTTCTTTTCTGGCTCAGCATTTGTATCAGTTTCATGTGAACTGCAGGGTACAGCCTGATTCTCCCGCCCATGTAGATCCTTACGGGCAGATCTTCTCTTCAAAAAAGCTTTTTCCCAATTTTCACGAAATTCTCCAGACGAGCCGTCCATAACTTCACAATCTGAGTCACTATGTGAGGAATCACTCTGGTACTCGGAATATAAACCATAACGTTTTCTGCCCGTAGTTTTCTCAGCACAGGTTCTCTTACACTTTGAAAGCTTGAAAGGATGAGCTTTCTTATTATTCACAACCTGACAATCATCGTCACCATCTCCAAATCTCTCAGCACGATCACCAGCAGGATAACTTTCACTTCCGGTGCTGTCATTGTCCAAGTCACGATCACCTTCTGCATTATTCTCCAAAGGATCCACTCCATCATCATCTACAACATCATCATCATCATCATCATCAATATACACTATCCCTTGAAAGGGAAACTTCCCACCTTCTCGAAGCACAGTAGAACCTCCTAATTTCTGCCGCAAACTCTCCGGAACATCAACAACGATAACATTTTCGTTATCGACATCAATGACCACAACATTATCAGGATTCCCATCTATATGAGAGTCCTCCAACCTTCTATTCCGGGAGCGTGTACTACAACCAGGATAATCGCCACACAGTCCTTTACCTCTCATCGCGGCAGCTCTGCGCAATAAGTTAAAACACAAACAACACTAAACATTACAAAAAATATCATGAATCCAACAAACTATCAAATTATTCAAAACACCATAACATAATGCAATCAATCACCAGGAAATCCTCACAATTCTACAACCGTAACGGCTAATTCACTCGAATACAACAGCCCCCCACAAAAATTATAAGAAAAACCAATACTTTCACAAACCCTAATCGAAACAACTTAACAATTCAAACATAAAATCAAAATCAAAGCACAACCCAGATAATAATTCCCTAAATCACTAAAAGTCCAGAAAGGAATTAAGCTAAATCAATCAAATTCGAGCAAAAAAATTATCAGCACAAATTATAATATTTTAAACTGACCTGACAAATAAGAGTTTTATCGTAATGCAAAAAATTATAGTGTGTGAAAGAGAAGAAGAGAAGCGCAATAAGGTGGTTGAAATGGGAAAACGAATTCCATAACGAAAATGTTTTTGGAATAATTAACGGGTAGAGGGTGACGCTAGTGTTACATGCATGTGGGTGCTAAGGAAGGTACGATTAGAACGTGGTAATGGCGACGGCGGCTGGTGCCGTGTGAAACTTGAATTTGGATTTTGATTGGGCTGTGAGTGTTGCTTTGTCACGGGGTTGTCACGGAGATTCCAATGAGGAGTGAAATTTTTAGCTATCAAAAGGTTCCTTTGATTTTTGACTTTGGTGTGATGTTTTAGTTCAGCCCCTAACCTCTTAAAAACTCATTAGTTTTTTAAACTTTGCTTAATTGTTGTTAATATAGTGAAGATATTGGATTAATTACATAGTAGTTTTTTTTTTCATTTTTGTTTGTAAAATAGATATTTTAAAACTTTTTGCAAAATAATAGTTTTTTTTAATTACAATTTGTTCGGAATGAACTTTCTAGATATAAATTTAATATAAATTTATCTAAATTTTATATATGAATTTAAATGTTTCTAATGTATAAATTGTATATACTTAAGGTAAAGAAAATCATTAGAATTGTGACATTTGGTACATTCTTTATTTGACACTTGACATTATCTATATATAATACTTGACATATAAGTGTTATTTGATAATAAATCCATAAATATTTTAATTTTGTTTTAAGATAAGAGTGATTTTTAGATAAATTATTAAAGTAATTTTTTAGATAAATATGTTATTTTAGAATAGATCATATCAATATTACAGATGAATTATTCAAATCTGAAAGATAAATTATGATATCACTAACATATTATATATATATATATATATATATAAATTTACAGAATTCAACTCAGTTGTGTTATGTTTTCAATTATAATTTATATTTGATAGAATTAATATATGTCATCCAGTTGTATCGTACGGGTTGAACTGCTAGTTTATATCTATTTCATAGATTTAAACTTAATATAAATTTCTAACTTAATATATACTAAATTGTTATCGTTTTATATTTTTTAAAGATTAATTTATATATAAATTTTTTATTGTTTTAAACTAAATATTAACTTGATGTAAGTTATATATCAACTTTATCTAATCATAATTGAGATATATTTGTAATTTAATATATAAGAGAAAAAAAAATAGTGGCTACTTTATAAATAAAAATATATATATACAATCAACGCAAAAATATATGAAAAAAAAATACTATTTTGCCTCTAATACCGACTTTTTTATGTCTTTGTTGACATCTACCGTTTTTGGTGTCATTTTTCTGCACAAATACAAATTTTTAGGCATTATTTTCTTACCACAAATTATTCGACCAAATGTTAAATTATGAACAAAGTTGTTAAACTTCATTAATTAAAGGCACCATGAATATTTTTTAAGTGACAACAAGCAAAAATTTATGTAATATTTATTTTTATTGTTACATAATCTATCATTAGATTATTATTATGTAACACTAAAAATGAATATTACATATATTTTTTTGTTGTCATCTTGTTGTCTCCATATTATTGTCATCTAAGTATTTATTTAACAATAATATTTGTTTAATATGTTAAAATACAAATTTATTCATTTAGATATTTGTATTTTGTCATTGATACTGTTTGCCGTTTTTTAATGAAAATAAGAAAATGGAACGCTCCTACAAAAAAGTGCAAAAAATGTGGTGTAAGTAAGCAAGCGTGATAAGAAATTATAATATTTTCAAAATGAAGAAAAAAATGAAACAAAATTGTTAAAAATTAAATCGCGCTCGTAATTTTTACTTTAATATTAAACGATTAAAGCGAAATAATAAAGGGGACAATTTTATCAGTTTAAAAGTCTTGACTAAATAATGACAAAGCAAATCACCAATACAATAACAAGCATGAAATAACTGCAGGAGAATCAAAAGTTAAACTACTTTGAGTCGCAATAACAACAAAACAAAATATAAACTACAGGAAAATGAAAATAAATGATCGGAAATAAAAAAGAAGATAAAAATCAAAGAAAATGACAATTGAGGTTAGGAACCAATTGCTTTTTTCAGTGGACAACTGCATAAAAAAATAAATTTTTCATTTTTTTATTTTCTAAATTAATTTAGAGAGAAATCGATTTTACAAAAATATTAAGAACTAATCAAATTCCAAAATTTGTCAATAAAAAGAATATTACGTAATGAATATTATTGGAATTTATGAAATAGTAAGTCATACATGACAATTTTTATGTATCATCAAGTCAAAATAAAGACAAATTTTAGGGAAAATGATATATCTAACATGTTAAGTTTTGATTTTACTTTTTTTTATTATGCTAATAAAAATATTTTCTTAATCAACGTATTTATAAATTTATTTTAAAACGACAATTTATATAATAACAATAAATCACTATAAAATACTCAACTATTAAACAAATTTATTATCACGTCTCCTCCAAAAATTCCTTCTCTGCTCTTCCTTATTTTCCTACTCCTTATTCTCAAGTAAAACTTTATGATTTCTTTCTTGTTTCTGCAGATTGGTTTAAGCATCTGGAATTGAGAATATTTGTAGCTATCTTTTTTTTGGTTACAAAAGGGGTGATATGATCCTAATCCCACATTGAAAAAATAGAACTTCAATGTGTAATATAAAGGGTCAATAACATATATACCCATGTTAACTTCTTTATTTGCACATTTTATTAGAAACTAAAAAATTTACATATCCAACTTTAATTTTACACTTTGTACGTAACTGAGCCTACGAAACAATCATTCAAATAATTTGCACTTCAACATCAAAGTAACAACATTTCATCAAGAAAAATTCAATTTTGTACCGCATTATTATAATTGGTCCAATGTAAGCATGTCAGTTGGACTTTGATTGATAGGAAAGGGGAGGGTAGGCCCGGTACAAATTGATCCGTATCAAGGGGCATCAATGTGCCTAATTAGCTGTATCTATAATAATGCGGGGATAAGAAACGCCAATACAATCTTCCCAGAGGACATCTTTACATGAATCTGGTGGTTGATCTAGCATATGCAAGCCTTGGGACTGCTCGTATGCTCCATCTTAACCAACCAATCCCTAGCTATTTGGTTGCGGGAATTAATGATTAGTGGAAGTAGTGGATGTAGCTTTAGCTCTTTCATCCGCAGCAAATACAGTGCAACTGAGGAGTCAGATGATAAAACTATGTGTCTGTACCCTGCATTCCAAGCCACTTGTAATCCATAATAAAACCCCCATAGTTCAGCTTCCAAAGCAGAGGCAATGCCTAGATTAACATATTAACCCTGTACCCAAGCTCCAACAGAGTCTCGAAGCACTCCTCCGCACGCCACAAGTTTGGTTGCGCCTCTACTGGCTCCATCCGTATTAAATTTAATCCAAGTGTGAATTAGAGGAATCCAGCTGATCTGAGTTTCCTTTTTCTACGGTTGTACCTTCCCTCTAGTGTAGAACGCAGTGGAAATGTCATGTACCTGTTTCTTAAGATTGATAATGTTTAGCTCCATCGACCTTTGGTTGAATACCCACTCATTTATGCGCCTCCATATGTTCCAGCATATGATAAAGAAAATGACGATGGTGACGTTTCCCAGTGCAACAACTTCTGCTGGCAATTCCAAGATATCCATTCAGAAAATGGGAAGAGGAAAAACTCAGCTTACATCTCAGTTGGAACGATCTGACGCCAAATCAGCATGGATTTGGAGCAATCTCTAAATAAATGCATAGGGGATTCCAACCCATCTTGGCACAACCACAAGTTGTATCCAGAGTTAATCCTCGTTCCTGTAGCAATATCTTTGTGAATACCCTGTTATGTAACAACAACTAACCAAAGAATCGTTGCCTTTCAGTAATGTTTATCTTCCACAAAGAGTTCCATTTGGAGTCCAACACGGGTGGGGAAGGATGGTGGTGGTGGACCATCAGCCAATACACTCCCTTGACTGTAAATTCTCCTGTTGAACTTGGCTTCCACGTGAGCCTGTCATGACCATGATGACATGGTTGCACCATATAAGCTGCTAACTGTAACAAAATATGAGCAGGAAGCTTGAGTTGAAATTCATTCCACTTCCAGGCATGTCCATCCCAATAGTCTAGTACAAGCCCGTTTAACTCGTGGGGTTCCAGGTCAGCAATTGCAACCTCCCGAAGGCAGTAGTTATCCAACCATTTATCCTCCCAAAAATAATTTGTGAGCCCATTCTAACTCTCAATATTGTTTGACATAGTTGATGTTGTTATTACTCTATTTGTTTATATGCATTCTTTGAACAAATACTGAGGATTTTCTTTCTTCTTTTTCCCTTTGCAATTGATGCTCTGATTAAAATCAAGAATCGTCAGATTGATCATATGAACCACCTCAGGAATTGGAAGATTGCAAACATGAAACACTCTATAGAAGTAATGTTAGATGCGAGAGAAGATGAAGGTGCAGAAATCACAGTAGAGATCGTTTAAGTTCGAGAAAATTTTGAAAAAGATATTAAAAAGTTGAAAAAGATATTATTTGTGGATAAAGTGCGGATAATTTGTAGATGAGATCTGTATTTTGTAGATGAGATCTGTATAGAATGGCGACTAGGATTTTCAGTGACACATTAAAATTATATGTGTAAATTGTTTGTGGACTATTTGTAAATGTATCATTTTAAAATTATATGTGTGGATGTTTTGAAGATCCGTCGTGGATATTTATTAATTGTGTGGAAGTCTTGTCAATGCGTCGTGGATATATATTTATTGATTTTGTAGATGTTTTGTGGATATGTTATAGATATTTATAAAATTACTAGTACATAAAGTGAATCAAGTCTTGATTTAGAAAGTTTGTGGATTACTTGTTGATGTGTCATTACACAGAAAAAAATATTATTATAATAAAAAAATTAAAAAAATAATGTGTAGGTACTTTGTGGATATGTTGTGAACATTGATTAAAAAAATCAATGTTCACTACATATTCATAATGCATTTACAAGTTGATGAATGTCTAAACGCTTAGTGGATTTGTTGTGGACATTTATAATGTCTATAACATATTCACAATGTATTTACAAATTAATTAATGTGTGAATATTTTGTGTATATAAGTTTGAAAAATTGGTATATAATTTTATAGGTTTTAAATATTATTATTTATAAAAAAATTAAACTTTAATGTGATTTGTGGTGGTCATATCCCAAATTTTGGCAATATGAAGCCCAACATGCAAGTTGCCACGCCTCAACTATACATCGTCATATCACAGGATAGGATCCGACGAGCCAATTACCACTAGTGAACCAATAAAAAAATGACACGTATACAACCTATAACTAACTGATAACATTTAATGTTGAGCTGTACAATTCGCTAAACATGATGTATGAATCCTAACAAGGAAAAAATGAATCATTGTTTGAAGTGATTATCTAAGGAAATAATCGCAGTTTTCACAGTTTTTAATCTGTAAAAGAATGTGTTGTTAATTGACAATGATTAAATTAAATCGTCACTTAAACAACTGAGTGTAATCGAGATCCAATTTTTGACTCTCTAACTTTCGATCTTTTATAAATTGCATTGACGATTAATTTTCACTGTTGTCTTCCCGCAACAACATAATTCTTAGTAACTTAATGTACAGATTCCAATGTTCATACAACAAACAAAAGATCCCATCTATCTTACAAAAGAAGTTGAAAATTTTCAAATAGACACACCTGTATTTCCTTCTTGAATGAAGCCGGAATCAAGCAAAGAAGGCAAAACAAGAGGAGAAAGCAGAGGGATGGGATCTTTCCTGTTGAATAATTAATTTAATGAAGAAGCTGAGATTGATGATGATGCTGATGCTGATGTTGGCATTTCATTATTTCCATTCTTGCACAAATCAACAGGCCCTTTAGGAGGCTTAATCTGCAGAGGACGTGGAGCTCGTCGTTGTAACCTGGTTAATGATCTCTTATACACATATTCATCCTTGCGAAAAAAATTTGGAAACCAGGAAACTTAGAACCAGAAATCTCCATCATGTTCTTAATATGTTCTTTATTTTCTTGGTACCCTTTTCAGAAGCACTCTTGTTTCCACAAGTGAGCGCCAATGTAATGAGCTAGCTAGATAAGCATCTTATTTCAGGCCTCAGGATTGGCTAGAGTGTGATACTTGCTAGGGAGATGCACTTACTACTATGTTTTCTTACAACAATTAATGTACGCCGTCTTGTAATCTAATTAAGTGTACTTCAAATAGTAATGAATCCTGAACATATCCAAGCTCAAGTCCAAAATGTAAAATCTTCTGCAAGATTTTATGCTTTTGATAGGAACAGAATTTCTTTGAGCCACCTCAAATACCTCATGGTCCAGTTACCAAATGGGTCTAAACTTATCTCTAAGGAATGCATTCATGTGAGTTGCTGTGGATTTAAGAAAGGCACTGAAAATGAATTTCTTTAGCAATCCTTCATGCGAGGGAGGAATCACTGCACGCACTTAAAAGCAGCAAGATTTCAGTGAAACCAACCTTGAAGAAGCACATGACAAGCTTTTATTGTATTTCATCTATAAGCTTTAGACGGTTTGCTCGACAAAGGGTATCTTTCCAATGCATGACAACTGAATCACTGCCCCATCGCATTGTCTCCTAATAAAAATCTCTGTTGAGGGTATTAATTTATTTTGATTTTCTGATACATGGTGATGATTTTATCATCATTGTTGTTGCTAACCAGTTGCCATATCATAATAGTTGCTTCAGTATGAAACTACCAGTCGTTAATTCTAGTGGTTCATAATGAAATTATTTGGAACTTTTAGCATCCAAGATTTCAAATAGTCTATAGGGACCGCATGAGGTGGCGTCAACTCAAATAATAAGACCATATGGAAATGCACAACATTCAATAATGATAGTGTCAATAATGGAAGTGGTGACTGGTAAATATGGATGATGTATAAAATCTTTGGGATGTGTAATTCAGGAAAACCAGCAGCAATTTCACCTTCTTTTCCCCATATCTTTTGTTGGATATTTAGCTTTCACACTCTTTTGTGGGACTTGGTCAAAATGAATATTCAAATCTGACTAAAAAGGCTTCCAAATTGACCATTCCAATGAAGAAAGATTACTAAATTGCTTTCGTTCCACCAAACCAAGTCATTCTCAAAGGAAGATGTAATGTGTGCATCGTTTGATGTAAACAATTACTTGTTTCTAAGGGACCATAGAGAGCAGAAAGTTGTTGGCTTGGTGAAGAAGAAGATGATGATCCTTCTAAATTGGTTCCATTTTAAACCTGAATTTTTTTTATTGAAGAGACTCCAAAATTGGAGTCAAAACATTGTTTACAACCTTAGAAATCAAGTCAGAAATAATAGCTAAACAGGATATGAAATATGAACTTAGACCAAGTAATGAGTAGACAACATAGATTTCATTTTTGTACAAAACTTTAGAACCAAGTCATTTGACATTTCTCTTTGCTTTCATGGCTCCACAACATCTGATTGGACCCACCAGTTACAATTGATGCTTAATGTAAGAGGACGCAGAGGAATTTACAAGCTCTACCTACTCTGATGAATGGTTGGTTTCTTCCTAACTTAAAAAGTCTGCATTGCTAAAAGATCTAAAGTGGAAGATTGGCTTCAGGGGTTGTATTTACATGGTGAATGCTCTTAACTACACTTAAGTATAGGATTTAACCAATCCGAAGTTAACGAAAGACCTAGACTTAAAGAGACCTCCAAATAGAAACCTAGTAGGCGATTCTTGTGTAGATTTAATTTCTTCAGGACTGCCTTTTACCTTAAGTATAGTCTGGCCAATAGCTTGACGGACAGAATCTATCGTCTTGGTATCGACAGGATATCCCGATGCGTCGCGAACGTAAAATGCATTAAGAGCTTTGCCTCCTCTAGTAGTCACTTCTGCTCTGGTGACAGTAAGACTATTCTCTCGGAAAATGCGAGTAACATCAGAAAGCAACCCAACTCTGTCCGTGGTGCATAGTTCTAGCTTCAAACCCTGAGTCAAGGAGTTCAATATTAATCATCTAAATGACAAAAAGAAACTAAAAAAATTATCTACGAAACAACATTCTAATCCCGACATTGTCAGCAAGTCTTATGCCGTAAAATTCTAGCCTGAAAAGGGCTTAAGGTTTTGTTAAATTAAGAAAGATTTTACAAAGTTATGAAACATTCAGAAAATCTTAAGAACATTGCAGTGCACTTACTTCGGATACTCTTCTCTCAACAGCAGCTTCAAGACATTGTATCACCCTTTGTCTCTCGGCATCAGACTTGACAGGGGAACCATCTATGTGCCTGATATAGTATTCCTGCAGGAGCATCAGAAAATCTCGATTACCGCATGCGTTAATTTCAACAGCAGTCGGTGCATATGTACAATTATTAAATGAAGACTGTGTAAATTATATACCTGATAAGCTTCTGGCCCTTCAGCATCAATATTAGCATGAAACACCACATATTCCATGTCTGTCAAAGTGCAAACCGTATCAAACAGAAGTTTTGGTCTATCTTTACTCTTTATAGTTACGACCGAATAGTCCTTATCGTACAAATTAACCACGCTCACATTAGGCCTTTGCTTCTCATCCAACATGTCATCATCCACCCGCTCATAATCCCTGTCGGCAAACATCATCTGGTGGAGCCTTCTCTCGGTATGTGTAACCCCATGAGAAAGCACAGATTTAGCTCCCCTAGACTTGTTACTTCCCTTGAGAACATTACAAAGAAGCTGCTTAATCCTTGACAACCTCTCTAGATCAGTAATTGCGGAGCCAGTTTCATCATCAGTCACTTGCATCACGGCCGCGGCACGCGTATTATGAGTCCAGACCTCTGCATTCACCACACTGCACTTGAGGTGGGTAAGTACAGCACTGACTTCAGATAGCAGACCCGGTCTGTCGCTTCCTGTTAACTCAATTGCAGTGTGGTCCATAGATGGTTTGACGCCAACCGATCTCATCGTAGATGTAAAGCACGACTCAGGCCCCAAGGACTGAAGACAACCAAAACTTAGAATTAAAATGAACCTACTCCGGCACAAAAAACACCAAAAAAAGCTACAGAAATAGATCAATTACAAACTTACAACATACCTTTCGAATGTAGTCAAGCATTTCTTCATCTGTAATCTTGTTTCCATCTTGATCCGTGACATTGAAAACTGATTGAAACAGAAGCTCAATATCAACTTTTCACTCCACAAAGAAACTGAACAGAGAAGAAACAGGTGAAAATCTTACCATCCATAAACCAGCCTCCGTCAGAAATAATGTAAGCTTTGGTTATGCTAAAGTTAAGATCAGTAAGGATTTGTACAACTTCAAGAAGTATCCCCTGCTTGTTTGCACTATCAACCTGTAGCATAAAACAGAAAATAAAACAAAAGGGTCTATTGAGACAAAGTGGCAAAAGAAAAAAATTATCAAAACTTACCCTTATAACAGTAGCATTCTTGCAAGCTTCATTATCAATGACAACCCTACATAAATTACACAGTTGATTAATTCAGTCAGTACAAATAAGGATTGATTATGAGCGCGAAATTAAAAAAAAAATGAAGAGAAGGTAAGAAATTGAATACCTTGGTGGGTTCAATCTTCTAAAGAGCTTCTCATATTCATCATCGATATCATTTGTAAAACTCATTTTAACCTCTGTTGACACCAAACAAAAGCTATTAGAATAAAACCAGCCAATGAAAACATAAAGAGAAGTACTACTCAATAACACAATAAACATAACCAATGAGAAACCAGATACAAATAACACAAAAAACAGACTCAATTATAGCCTTCAAGAATCATTAAAGAACCAAACTTTACTCACAAACATCGATATTCCACAACAAATCACCAATCAAAAGTCAAAAAAAGAAACATTTTTTCATAATTCTTGAAAGCAAAACTAAAGGAAGATCACAACTTTGAAAGAAAACCAGAAGAAAGGTGACAAACCAAATTGTAATTTGTGAAAGCTTAGTATTTGCACCTCGGAAAACACAAAGAAGAAGAAGAAGAAGAAGAGCTCATAATATTGGTGTTGGAGCTGTATATATAATAACAGAAATCTTTAGAGCAACTCTCACAAAAGGAAACAAATAGTGTATTTTCTATTATTAATTTTTGTTATAAAAAAATAAACTTTGAATTAGACACAGCGCGACACGATACTCCAAAAACCTGCAAACCTTTTTATTCTCTGTTGATGTAAAGCGTTTTCGTTATGTTTTACAGTAATTCTAACAGTTGGGATGTTCCGTGATTGTATTTTTATAAGAGAAGGGGTGTTATGGGCATTCGGCGTATTTTAGTAATAATTGGGGGTTGAGTGATAAAGTGCGCAGACGGGGTAGGGTTAAGTCATAAGTGGGATTAATTTGGGGGGTTTTAAGTAATTAATCACGTGTTGGAAATTGTCACTTCCAGACTGGGATGTAGGGTTGGTTTTTTTGGGTCTATGTCGGCTCGGTTTTAATTCGGTCCACCCAACGGTCTGTTAAATTAACCAAAGAGAGATAAAATAAGGGTATTGACCAAACCAAAATATTTGATTTCTTCTGTAAAAACTAGCTGTTTGACTCGTTTACTAAACAAAAATATTATCATTAATGACGTTGATGCGTAATTTTTTGATATTTTAGATTTTTTTTATAAATTCTCTTTTTTTTCTATATTTGTCTATACATATACTAAAACTAAATAAATCGACATTCTCACTTTTAATTAATAAAATCATATGTGTAATTTGTTGGTGATTTTAAATTTTTTAATTAATCTTAATTTCATTAAGTTGGAGGCACCTAAGACTTCGTTTGTTTGTAAGAAAATATTTTTTTGATTTTTTAAATATTAATATCAATAAAAAATAAGTTAGTAGAATTCTTAACGTTTAACGAAATAACAATAATTTATATTTCTTGGTAAAAAAATAACAGATAGCTCAATTAAAATATACGTTTTAGCTTGAAAGTTTAGGAATATACGCAATAGATGGCAAAGCGGAACAAGAGAAACAACAAATGAATTATTTTATTCGGTCAATGCGACTTACGCCAACGGATAAAAAAATATTCTATTAAATAAAGACTTATAAAAGATAAATACAAACCATTATATAAGAGAAATGGTGTTATGTGCCACCGGCATATTTTAGTAATAATTAGGGGTTAGGATAAAGTGCGCCGATGGAGGTGGGGTTATGTGGGATTAATTTGGAGGGTTTAAGTTAATTAATCACGTGTTGGAAATTGTCAGTATCTTCCAAAGTTTGTGGGATGCAGGGTTGGTTTTTTTAGGTCTATGTTGGTTCGGTTTTCGTTTGGTCAACCAAATGGTTTGTCTATTAACCAAAGAGATAAAATAAGGGTATTGACCAAACCGAAATATTGGGTTTCTTCCTTAATGACAATAAAAATGCATTTTAATATACACACTTAGTATTTCAACAATTTTGGTAAATAAAAAATTGCATATTTTAAAATAAGATACAAATATTTTTCTTAATAATAAAAAGTATGTCTACAACAAAAAAAAATCTAAAAATTTTGAGTTTTTCATCATAAATATTTTTCCAAGTAAGTCATTTTATAAGTAATGAAATCGTTGGTCGAAAAATAAACACATAAAAGAGATAATGAAATATAACGTACCAAAAAATATGGATCACACATATATGTAAAAGAAAATAAATAAAGATCGTTGTTAGGTTAGTTTGTTTCTAAGAATGGTTATAGAAACAAAAATTCCTTTTATATTAAAGAGATATATCAATTTGATGTTCTTGTAATGTAGGTTTCCTTTTCGTGTTTGTATAGCCAACTGTTATAATTCCAGAGGTCTCTTCCATGGCAAATGGCATAAAAAAGAGAAAAGGACATTGAACCTTTTAGAACTCATCAGATCTTTCTATCTCTCAATTGGGACACTCAGATTGTGACTCCAAAACCAAGTTATGCTCTTCCAATTTGCAACCATTCATGAAGTTGGGTAAAGAGGATTTTAATGAATCTCTTTTTTTATTTTACAAAGTTATAAAGTTTACGTAAAATTAAAATTATTTTTGTTGAATACATAAAAGATTTAGATTTATGTTAACTAAATTTAATAGTTATAAATTTATGAGTTATTAAATTCTCTCAAATAAGAGGCTCGTAGTAAAATTCCTCGCGAAGTTGGAGGTAATAAATTAAGTTTTTCAACTACTAGTCTCACCCCAAATGGACATGTCATATTCATCGATTTTACCAGTCTGGTAGAGGCATTCTTTGAGTTTCATAAAAGGATAAGTTAGGTTTAGTTTGTTTGACGGAAATTAATTTCTTTAAAAACATGTTTTTTTTTATGAAAACTAAAATTTTGAATTTTATTTTTTCAATTATATTTTGTGTTTGACAGTCAAATGAATTGAGTTCAACCTATTTTTTTCGCGTTTGTTTTACTAAAAAACAATTTTTTTGATTTTTTTTGAAAGTTGTTATAAATTGTTGACTTAAGTTGAAAATTAATAAAAAAATAAATTATTGACTTTTAAATACAACAACTGAAAAAAAAAATACGACAAATTTGATAGGAATTTTTTTGACAAAATTAATCGAAAAATCAAAGTAATTTATGGTACCAAAATTCATGGAAAAATTTGATTGGCATAACAAATCCTTTCTTTCTTTGCATACCACTTGCTCTTATAGAGATACAAGAGATGGCCCTCGTCAGTATGCCAGATTTTGTTTCTGCTGCTCCAAGATTTCATGTCTCTCCATTCTTTCACTACTTACTTTCGTTTTGCCTTTTGGGTTCTACTTACCATCCTTTTTAAGCAACACTTCAAAATATCTCCCTGCCCTTTCCTTCCTTTGTACATGCAAGTACACCATACTCTATTCAATAGACTTGTTTAAATTATAAGATCGACTCTGACGCAAGTCGAATCCAAAATAAATGGGTTCAATCTACGTTGGAGAGTCAGACTCAAAACCATGTTCGATTCCATTGTTTTTTTCTAAATTGAATGATAATTGTGGTTGATTTAGAGTGATCAATGATTATGACCATACTAACCGTAATATTACCATTAGATTCTTAAATAGGTGGAGTATGATTTTAATGAAATACTGACGTAAATAAATTCCTTAAATAGCTTTCAAATTTGAGGTGAAGTTCTCATTAACCTGTTTATTTAGTAGAAAACCTCAAATTATAAGGTCACAATGAGGAATTCATTCCTCCTTCTGCATTGCAAATTGAATTATTATAGGCAAATTCTGAACCCAGTAAATGAATTTCTTCTAATTACCAAACATCTCGAGTGCGACACATGACATCCAGCGAAAAATTGTACAACAATATTTTTAAAAATAATATAGGAAATCATTAAATACAATTTAATAAATTGAGTCAAACTAAAGAAAATATTAAAATACACAAATTTTCCTTCTTAAAAGTCGAATAATTTACTTCAAATCTATTTTGAAAAATCATTTTAGAAAATTGTTTTGAAGCACAAGATTGCGTATGCTAAATAACCTCATAACTTAATGAATGGTTCATCAAATATTATGAAAAATAAAAGACATTTAACATGCAACTACGTTGCACTCGTTAAATCTGAAACTAAAAACCACAAGTTGTGGGACAGATCGGAGATAAATGAGGAGTGAGAATACGATTTGGTGAGTCGTAATCGTGTCTGTGATTTTTTCTATTAAATATTATTATTTATGACATAAACATTACAAATATTGAGTTTGTATTATTCGTGTTGTATCTAATCGTACATACCACATATGTAATTTGACATTTTTATTTATTTTTTAAATTTAAATTTAATAATAATAATTATAGAGAGTTGTATTGAAATTGTAAGAGTCCATTAAAAAATACTAATTAAAAAGATAATTATGTAGATGGTAACCATGTAGATAAGTAGAGAACAAAACTAGGTTTTTGCAAATTGGATTAGTGATTGAACTTTATTACAACTAGATACTCTTGTAAGTTAACTGTTTATTCAGTTAACTGCATCGATGATGTCAATGTTTTCCAACTCGCAGCCAACTACCATTCTAACACAAATCACCCCTTAAACCCTGATTAACCCCTTAATTAATTTGATTAAACCCCTCCATTCTATAATTTCAGCAGGAGACTAATGAGTCAACGGTCAAAGCAGTTAGAGTAATTTGTTAATTAAATTAAAGTTACATTTTGGGGACTCTCAAAAAGAGGCATGTGGATCCAGCATGGCTTGCACGTGTGGGGTCGGCATATCTTTATCAGTTTTCCTCTTTTGTCCTTTGTTTTAGTAAACACTCTCTCCTTTATTTATTGTTTAAAGAGAGGATTAAAATGAGGTATTGGATAGCACGAAAGGTCGGGGTGAGTCAAAGCCAACTCAGCATCCACGTCAGAAAACATAAAAGCAAAACAAGTGGTGGGTTCTTTATATTAGTTAAATGGAGGATTGTAGTGTTGGTTTGGAGGCTGAAATTGAGGAAGAGGGTTCTTGTTGGTACTTATTGCCTCATAACTAACCCATTTTCACCCACTTTGTTGTGTTTTATTCTCTTTTCATGCCCACAGTTCCCATTTGTTATTATATGGTAGTTAGCTTTGTAAACGAACCGAATCAAGTTGAGTTTTAAAATGATCAAGGTCAAAATTTTATAAATACGAGCTCGAATCGAGTTTTTTTGTCGATTTCAAAATTTTGTTTAAGTTTGTCTCGTTTAAAGTTTGCGAATAAATAAACATATTCACGAGTTTTTTCGAGTTTGAATAAACAAAAGTTAAACTACAAATTTATTAGACAGTGAGAGGGTGACAAGGGTAAGTTTAATTATAGAATAGAGGTCTAGAAGGCATCAGATATGAAAGAGGGTGCAATCGTAATTGAAAAATATTATTATTATTATTTTAATCTGAAAAAATTAGTTTTACACTTTAACCTTTTAGCTTCAGTTATGATGCAACCCCACATGCATGCATCAATATCGTCAATCTAATCACCTATCTGATCGTGGCTACAATTATATTTCGAAAATTAAACGATTAATTAATAATAATACGATTTCGTAAGTACAATACATTAATACAGTGAAGATATTAAATAAAAAATATATCTTAAAGAGTTGACAAAACGTAGTCAGAAGCAAGAAAAAGCTTCCCGCCAACTCCAAATCAGTTCAGACTGAGAGAGAGGCACGTAGCTACTCCCTAACCAAGCACTGCACAAAACCTGCACCAACAAGCAGCAGCAACAACAGTTGAAGACAAAAAAGGATATACAAACAAGTGTGGCCTCCACTTTTCCATTCTTGTCCGAACCAACAAAAAGCTACACTCCATCCATTCTTTCATCTCCCCATATACATGTCCACCTCAAAAATCCCCTACAAATTGACCCCTCCCTCCACGTTTCGATACACAGCACTTCCTCCCCATCTTCAAATTTAATATGCCAAAAGGAGCAGAAACATGTAATGATGGTCAGTGTGGAGGACAATGGCAGGGAGTGTAGGTTCTGAAGAAGCTAGGAGAGGTAGCACATGGACACATATGGTTGTGTTAGAGGGCAAGTTGTGGGGAGTAGCTGCAGACTTAGGGTTCTTGAAAGACGTTTTATTCGACGGCTTCTTATGGTTTGAGGGTTTCGCTGAAAAAATAATGTTGTTTCATTGAATATGGCCAATTCTGAGATTCTTTCGATTTTCTCAACAATCATGGCAAGATTCCTTCCATGATTTCAGAAGATAGGTCATGCTAAGAAAATGATGAGTCCTTTTAATTATCTCATGTTATAGTGCAAATTTATGGACTTTGTTGCTTATCTATCTATGAAGATATTTAGTTAATTAAACTTTTTCTCTCTTAATAGTTCAAATATTGCTAATAATGAAGGATAATGAAGATAGAAAAATTAACAGACAAATCTAATATAGACTTTTGTATAAAAATTTGGTTAAAAAGAGAGGCATGAAGCATGTTTGAGTCAAATTGAATTAAATATAAAATAAATAAATAATATGTGGTAGCACCTATATAATTTGAGTAACTACTAACAATCTTTACCAAAAATAAATTGAAACCAAGTTTAATTATGGTGCCTTGCTTCACACTAAAGCCATCATCAATGCATCATCCACCCCTTAATTAATACTATATAAACCCTACCTAACCTCTTTTTCTCTCGCTTTTCCATCTTCCTTCCTTAGATTTGTTTGTTCAAATGTCGGTAAGATTAATTAACCTTAACAAACAATTTAATTAGTTCATAAATTAACACAATTAGCACTATGTCACTACACATCATCAAACATTGCATTACAAAAAACTTTATTCTTCGAATGATTGACTCCGCAAAACTCGAATTTAAATAGGTCACATTTGTCGGTATATATAGTTTTAAATACAACTGTAAATTATGGGTGACAATGTATGTTAGAGGAGACGTAATTATGTCGTGATTTTTTTTATTGGTATGACGCAATAAAGTTGTGCATGAATTGGAGTTTTTGTTGTACAAATACGTACCAAACTTTTTACGATGTGTCACCATCTATAAAATAAAAGGCTCCAATCTTTTATCATTATAACCATCTCTAACTTGCTTAAGTACTACTCCACCCCTCGTTTCTTTCGTGTTTAATTTAGTGTCACCCATCAGCTAAATTAAATCATAGAAAAAACTGATTATATTAAAAGTATAAATTAGGAGAGTAGTTTTGATTTAAAGTTATCAAAATATTAGAAGCCAATTTAGAAAAGCTTTGTTAGAAAATGTGGAAAACATGAACCCCCTAGACAGCTACATTATCTACCCTAATCATCATATTAATAGTTAGGTTAATTTGGACGAAATGTACTTAAATAATTTGAACTTGCTTCAAATTATCATTAATACTGCCTTAATTACCTCCCCACAAAAATCTTTAGAATAAAGATTTGGTAAAGTATTTGTTGTGGTAAGTTGAAACTAATTACATGTGAACAGAATACATTTTCAATTATTCAACTCCTTTAGACCGTTTAAAAAATATTCTTCACGCTTTTTAATCTTATTTTTTGAATCTTATTTTCTGGTATTTCATATTAAGATATTTAAAAATATAAAAAAATATAATTTTATATTTTATGTACGAAAATATATTTTAAAAAATATATTAAGAATAATTATTATTTTTCTACTGATTTTTAAACTATAATTTTGTAGACTTATTTATATTGGTACTAAAATTAAAAAATCAGAAATTTTTTTTTCAAAAAAATGAGTTTTTTCAAATAAACGGAGTCTTAGTAAGAAAATAAAAGGTTTGATTCTATTGAATTGAATTTGAATGTTTGTGTAATTAGATGGCTTGCCTTCATTATTTTATTTTATTTTTCTAGGACTTACCTTCCATTAACAACTAAAGATATTGATAGTAAAATCAGAGTAAATAAAAGGAAGAACACGAGATACTTGTTTTTAATACAACAGAAAATTTATTACACAGAGTTAGTTTTAGTCCTTTCTTTGTTGAATTGTTCTGGTTGTCTTTCTCACGAATATACAAACGTATGCTAATACTTTACCTACATTCTCTACCGAATAAAGTTTAAAAGGTGTCATGTCTTTTAATTCATATTAATTGTGTCACAATTATATCATTTCAATTTCTATCAAATATTAGTATTTGTGAAATAAATATTATAACAATTAAATTTATATTATTTGAATCGTGTTGTAAATATATGGTCACAAACTTTGTAACGATAATAGAAAATTGAAGATGAGGTTGGATCATGCAAATTCATGAATTGTGGCCCAAACAATCAAGAAGGAACTAGAGCAATCGTCACCGATGGGCTCATTTTTGGGTTCATGCTGTTTTCTCCTCTAAAATTTTCAGTAATGAGGATTTGAAGTTGCAGTCATGAAAAGTTTATCCAGAAACAAACATAGCAACAGATTAAGAACTACTACAATTTTCGGTAAACATATTATTACACAGATGCTACTCGATGTTTGTGCTGTCAAGCTTCTGCCTTTTGAGTTCACGATGGTCGTCCATGATTAGAAAAATCAGTGTAATTATGTTGAAATGTTGAAACTTTTGGCATCTTAGAGATTATCCCTATGCATATTATGTGCACTGCTTAGCTCATCAATTACAATTTGCTCATATTGCTGAGGCTAGGGCTGCTCATAGGACTGGGAAATTCTGAACCGAACTGAATATTTGTACTGAACTGTACTGAAACCGAAAATAATCGTTGACTTTTGACTTTTTCCGAATTGTACCGTACTGAATTTTTTTGGGGACGGTTCTGGATCTTACACAAGATCTGTACCGAGAACCGTTCTGAACTGTACCGAATTGTCCTGAACTGAATAACTGAAACTAGTACCGAGTAATAAAATTATATATATATATATATATATATATAATTACATATATATATATAAATATATATATATATATATATATATATATATATAT
>CANYCX010213887.1:0-14801 GCA_948193385.1 Breynia disticha f. nivosa | reverse complement strand
AACCTCCTTTGGTGGCACAATTGAAATGGGTGGTGGAAATAATTTATTTCAGGACGATCCATCTAACTCTATTGAAGAGCCGTCTCCTTGGAATTGGATGTCATAAATCTCTTAACTTTTTATTTGAATATGAATTATGAACATTTTGTTGTTATGTTTAACTAATGTTGGATTGTAAACATATTTTATTTTATATGAGTTAAGTACTTGAACATTAAACTTTTAAAATTTAATATTTTTCAATTTAAATAATTTTATTTAATTATATTTATATATTATAATATATTATTTTTAAATTACCGGTTCGACCGGTGAACCACCGGTTCGACCAGTGAACCAACCACCCGGTTCATTTTTCGGTTCGATCACCGGCTCGGTTTTGATAACACTGAATATGACATCCCTGCATCGCTAAAATGACATAAAATTTGTCCTCATCTCACGCCGCTTCTTAGAAATATTTTTTTATTCATAAAATATTTTTATAGTTTAGTATGCATAATCCATAATATAATTAATAGTTAATTTAAGAATAAAGTATATGTGTTTAAATCATATTTTTTATAATAAAAACCCTAAGAAATATACAACATATATATATATTACATTATTTATATATTTTCATATAGCGAAACAATTAGAGGTAAAAAAATATAGACAATATACTAAATACCGACTCTGCCTCTATCATCATTTTTAATTTCAAGTTATTCCGTATCCAGACCCATTCACACTAAATTGTTGCATAACTCATTCAGTTCAATTTGAATCAAATCGGTCCCATATCACTTATTTAAACCATTCATAATTTCAACAACTAAAAACTTTCCCAGGAACTCGCTCTAGTTCCTGATCTGATACGACATGTTTGTTCTAAATTTTGCGCACAACGAGGCACCAACTGACTTCAACACAACTTGTCAGAATTAAGCAAGAGATTTAAATTTACGATTGCACTCATTGTAAATTCATGTCTGGAGCTGCATGACAACAATGGCCAAGGCATTCAAACATTATTTCATCGAGTATAGGGATGACAATATTAGCAAGTCATAATCGTGTCATTGATATTAATCGAGTTAATAGCAAAACCGAACAATGCAAGTGCAAACACCGTGCAATATGGTTCATCTTTCGAGTCGGGGATAGCTGCTGAGCAGTAGCTAGTTTTTTCCATGTAAAATTCTAGATCAAAACGTTCTGAACTAGAAAAGATCCGCCAAATTGTCAGAAACTGATTTTAAAGAGTGAACCACAACACTTGCGAGTCAAAATAAAAAGATTCGAACATACTGAAACATCAAAATTCATATTTAGATTGTCATTCCACATCAAACAATTAAATGGGCATTCTGAAATTCAGCATACAAGTATTCTCACTAACTTTGATGAAAACTCTCTCTCCTTACCTATCCCCACAAGGTGAAAAAAGTCTACAACCTAGGAAGATTTGTGGTAGCTAATGATGCATATCAATGGTCACCACCAGGCAAGTTCTTGATGATATCAGAGTCACCTAAAACAAATGAAATAGTTAATCAGCTGTTCATGGGAGAAGACAGATGCGCTAAATAGAATTCAACAGCTCTTTCAAACATATACCTGAATCAATAATACTTAAGCAGCACACTCTGTAATATTTGCCACATGCGGTTCCCAAATCGACGTTGTCTGAAAATACATACATTCAAGTTGTAAGGCAGCAGTTTCGTAAAACGGAGAGTTTTTTTAAGAATAAGACACAAGTATTCTAGAACAATGGCTGCGAAATAAAATGCTGGAACTACAAACAATAGCAACTGCAATTTCTGAATTCATTCGATCACAAGACATAAATATATCATGGAAATCAATTATCACTTAAGAACAAGTCTAAATAGAAAAAGGCTCAAAGAAGCATTCTTTAACAAAGCTGCGACTTACTTCCGTTATAATGGTGAACCCCAACCTTAGCCAACATTGCATAGTATTCAATCTCCGATTTACGGAGGGGAGGACAGTTGTTAGAGATGATAACAAGCTTACCTACAAATACAACAAAAATTAAACACATAATCATAACAATAAAACTCGATTCAGAACCAAACTAAACTTGACAAAACAACAATATCAGTATCTAAAACAGGAATTCAAACACGACCAACTAAATTAATCAACAACATTATTCAAACCAACTTGCAATCATTTAAAAAAGCATAGATCTTGCATCAAAGAAAAAACTCATATGCCCTTTAAAAAAGGGTAGAATGAAGGAGAATAAAAAAAATACCTTTAGAGTTTCTAAGAGACTTGAGAATAGTCTTATAACCAAGAGTGTATTTGCCACTCTTCATAACCAGAGCGAGCCTGTTGTTGATGCTCTCATGGGTCTTCTTCTGCAAAAGAGAAAAAGAGAGCGTCGTGACAAAATGAAAGAAAGGAAACAGCAAGTAGAATCGAGAAAAGGAAAAGGGCCATACGGTCTTCTTGGCGGACACCATTGTTGAGGGTGCGGAGGAAGAGAGACGGAGGCTCTTGAGCTATGTGCAGAGAAAACCCTAGGAAGGTTGCTTGACTTCCCATTTTATAGATTACAAGCTATTCCTCGGCTCAGAACTATAGCCCAACCCAACTAATAAAAACAATGTTTTTGAGGTAATTACATAGTTTACTCCTTAAAAAATAATTAACTTTTTTTTTTTAAAAAAAACTAACTGATGCATCTATTTCTTTTTTTTAAAAAAACTAACTCATGTAGCTATTTTAATGAGGTAATTAGCAGTAATACTCGCTCGACTTACGGAGCGGAGGACAATTGTTAGAGATGATAACAAGCTTACCTACAAATACAACAAAAATTAAACACATAATCATACAATAAAACTTGATTCAGAACCGGACCGAACTTGACAAAACAACAATATCAGCTGTTGTGTATTATGTTAATAATAGTTTTGAAATATTATACAAATTATTTTATGCAAACTATATTAAATAAAATTATTTATGTGGAAATAGTTAATAAATAAGTAAATATTACATGAAAAAATAATTTATTAGAAATGTATAATTAAATTGTACAATAGATAATGATAAAAATAAGTAAAATTTGAGAATGAAAAGATGAATTGATAGATTAAAAACTGAACACTACATAAAAAGAAAATTTAACATATGAAGTTAAAATTTGATAATTAACAAAGATACTCACTTACGTTTTTGAATTGAAGTTCAGTTTGTCCATCACTACTTAAAACTCATGCTTTCCACTTCCTCTCCTGCAAATTATTTTCCATTAACATCAATTAAGCTGCCAAAAAACCTTCAATAATAGTATAATGCAACAAAAAATTGAATTTATCCTAAATTAATAAATGTAATAAAAAATAGTTAGAAGTTTATCATCAAATTACAACAACAAACTCACTCACGGGCACTTACAACTTCAGCTTCACAACTTGATGAATTATAAGATAGATTGACAGAATCGATGAGGTTGGCTTTGTGTTAGATATATATACATCGTTATTGATAACATGATTTAAAAATAAAAAAGATTTAGAGTTTAATTTTGAATTTAAATTTAAAATGAATTTTAGCACAGTTAGAACTATAAGTTATGGCATAATTAAAATTGTGCAAGTATAAAATTTGCAGTTTAATTTTTAATTTAAATTTTAAATGAATTCTAACATAATTAAAATGTGTAGATATAAACAAAAGTTGACCAAAAAATTAAACCGACCAATTTAAACAAAAATCAAATTGAAACAATGGTTTTAGATCTCCTTGTGAGCTAATGAGTTTTTCTTAAACATTACTTAATATAACTAGAGGCCGATTTAGTTGTTCGAGTTGAGAACCCATTAACCCGCAACTCAAACCGAACTTACCTGGTTGAGAAAAGTTCAAATACGAAGTCACAAATAGTCGCACACATTCATATGTTCCACTATAAACACGCCACAATGACCAACCCATGAAACATATTACTACTCTGCATTCAGCTTCGCATAAAACATGATGCACTCTCTCATTTCATCTCTACTCTATTCGTGTAAGTTTTTTTTTTGAAACGGATGTGTTTTTAGGATGTGGTTTGTGAGTTGTGAGTTTATCAAATTGGTGTTTAGTTGGACTATTTGTGTTGAGGTTAAGATTAGGTTATTGTGTTGGAGTTGGGGTTGATTGGTGTTTATTTGGATTGGTAGAGCATGTGTATTCTTATTGATGTTATCCTTCTTTTAAGTAATTAATGCATGCATTGTATTAATTATCCAAAAACATTCTTAACTAAAATGCTCATGATTGATCGTACATGTATATTTAATGCATGCCTTTTTTTGACAACAAGAAACATAGTTTTTTTTTGTCAAGTCCCGGTATTCTCAACCCACTAGGCCGAGACTAATCTGGTTCGGGAAGGAGTTGGGGGTTAAGGTTCATTTCCCTTCCAATCGACGTTGCAGGGGATCGAACCGTGGTCCGCCCTACCAAATTCAGCCCCCATTACCACTGAACCAAGAGGTCGTTGGTAACAAGAAACATGGTTCTATGTTATTGTACATGATATTTTTGACTAAAAGACCAACTTTATTATTTTTGACAGTAACTATCAACAACGAAAGGAACTTCCACTACTTGGAAAAAAAAACAAAATGTTAAAGAAAAATCCTTGTGCTTGGCTACCTCCATCTGCATGTTCATTAAGAACATTTATTTTCTTGAAATAATGAGAAATAACATGCTCTAAGATGAATAAATCAATTTGGACGGTAATTGCATATGGAATAAGTTGGTTCACTAGGATCCACATGTATTGACTAATAACAGTTGTTGGTTTAATATATTGAATCAAATTTTATAAAAACATAATGTTTTTTAGATGATAAAATATTTAAAATCTAAATGAAATATATACTTACACGAGAAAAATATTAATTATGTCGTTACTATCAAAATTTCTTCCACGACCTCGACTGATATTACCTTTCCTGGCATTACCCCTGTCTCTGATTCTTTCCTAACCTCGGCCTCAGCCTCAACCTCTTTAAATCTTGAATGACTAATATGTGGCTTCTTTTACATCTCATGACTGGTAGATCAAGAATACATGATTTATTTTGCCCTAAACTTTCACCTCTTTTGCATGTTGCATTAGCATGGATTCCATCATCCCAATTCTTCAAATAAACTTGCATTGCCTTTAAGACTTCCTTGATAAAGTTTTCTTTTGTATTTTGTTTCTTGTGAGACAAATGTTTCTTCCATAGGAACTCAAGAATATTAGAATTCGTAAATCCATATATCATTTAAGGATAACCACCAATGAGGATTAGCTTATTATGTAGACGAAAAACATCTTTCTCCATCACCTTATAATGTAACACTGATTTATCTTATCTATGTTCTTAATTGCCATATATTTAAATAAATGACAACTAATTATCCTTTTCGACTCAAATTTCTTGTATTTTCAACTAAAATATTCACTATTAGGCTTGTGCACAATTGTTATTATTGCATTTCGGTAGATTGATTGATGCCAACAATTGTTGCAAATGATATCCGATGACTATTGTAGTAAAATTAGTTTAACCAAAATTCATGTTCAATATATTAAACCAACAATAAAAAAATTGAAAAAGTACACCGTGTTAAAACTCAAAACATTATACAAAACATTATAAAATTCTTTGTATGTTGCTCTACTATGTATGTGGGTCCACAAAACTTTTTTGTAAATGTATGTTGTTCATAACATATGTTAAAGATGAGTAATGTATGTTATGGGACAATAACGTGCATTGTCTATAATTATTTTGATGACAGAAAAGATAACAATCAGGTCTGGTGGTTTGACATTCGTTACGAATATGTAAAGTACTTTATCAAGGAAGACTAAACCATTAACATAGATTACTGTAGAAGTAAGTTGCTTTATCAGATAGTAAAGAACTTTACTGAATAGGTAAAGTACTTTAAGGCCTTTTGAGTTTTGAGGATAGTTTGTATGTTTGTTCCATTTGAAGTGTATCGACTCTATTTTGTGTCTAACAACTCTACAACCTTCAAAAGTGTATAAAGGCCCTCAAGGAACATAAAAAACATTATGGGAAATGTGAGAAAACAGTGAGACCACATTTGCAAAGATTCCATTCATCCTCATTAATAAAAAACACATTTGTGCTCAAAATTTTATTCTAATTCTTTGTACAACCTAGGGTGTAACTTTGTAAAGACCATGTGTGTGTGTGATTGTAAGAGTTCTCATTGAGATAGAAAATGATTGTATAATAGTTCTCACTTAGCTAGAAAGTGATTTTAAGAGTTCTCACTTAACTAGAAATTGATTGCATAAAAGTTATTACTTAGCTAAAAAGTGACATTTATTTATGTGGTTGAAAATCCTTAGCAGGAGTACTAATGTAGTGGAGGTATAGCAGTTAGTTTCGAACCACTATAAGTTCGTGTGTTCTTTTTTTCTTTTCATTATTGCCACCAAGTGTTCGAATGAATTCTGCAAAAAAGCCATAAATCAGGCAATGTATGATTCAACTCTATTCTCGTTTTATAACAATTGGTATTAGAGCTATAATCCTTTATTTGGGGTTTAACATCCTAAGGGTATAAAATCAACAATGGCTTTAATATATGGTAGAAGCAATGTAGCATATGGATGTGCTCATAATAGACCACCCTTCTTTGATGGCTCAAAGTATATGATATAGAAGAAGAAAATGATGATCTCTATAAAATCTCAAGACATAGAGATATGTAGGTCATTATCATTGGCCCTAATGTGCCCATGACAAGCAATGGTGAACTAAAGAGAGCAAATGAATTTATTGATAAAAATTGGAAAATTGAGCAAAATGCAATTACATATTGTGCTCTAAATTTGGAGGACTTAAACCAAATAGCCTCTTGCTAGAATGTTAAGGAGATATGGAAGATGTTTGAGGTAACTTATGAAGGCCCCACCAAGTGAATAAGTTAAAGATCAACATGCTTCTCCATAATTATAAGCTCTTATCCATGAAAGACTGTGAGAGAATCACTTTTATACTTGTTTGATTTGCACAGATCACCAATGGAATTGTCTCTTTTGAAAAACTAACCCTTGAAAGTAATAGAGTGAAGAAGATTTTGAGATTATTTTCAAAGCAGTTGGATGCTACTTGAGTTTAGTGTTCCAGTGGGATCACCCTTGAATTATGAAATAGTTCTTAAGTCAAGAGGCATCAAGATAAATTCAAAAAGAAAAAGAGCGTGACTCTAACGACACTCAATGTGGAGAGTTGTTATGAGCAAGACCATGAAACTGGAGATGAAAAAAATTGTTATCACGTTGGACATCTCGACTCTCAATTTAGATTAATTGATTCTGAGTCTATGACAATCTTCACTTTCTCAACATTTAGATTAATTGTTCTAGAGGTAGTATAATCACTATTTTCGATAGCGTGGTCCCTTTTACGTGATCCAAAATATTGTATTTTTTTAATTATTTTCAATTAATTTACTAATAAGTATTCAATATTTTAAAATGTCAATACACTATCCTTTTACTTTTTACACTTAAATGTAATTTTTTTATTTATCGAAAAATAAGATTTTATTTATTTATTTTTTATTAAACTTGGTCTAAATCTTCACAATAACATACAAAACGCGCCGTTTCGTTTCGCCTATTCTGCTAATCTCCACCGCACATCATCATCCACCGTCATAATAATCCCCATCACCCTTATAGCACACCTCAAATTTCTCACTGCCCGATTCTCCTTTCAAACCGATTCCTCTCAAACTTTTGTTTTTTTATCAAGACACAGCATACAACTTAATTTCAGCAAATCTATAAATACAAACGCTTCTCCGATCCTTTATTTCTTCAGTTTCACTGAACATCTTGGTTGAAGTTCAGATTCTATATTTCGAAATTACTTGTATTTCTGATATCAAAACTCAATTTTTTTACACGATTTAAATAGAAACAATCAAAAAAGTTATTCTTATTCAAATTGGTATATTCGGATTTTGCGGGTACAAGTAAATTGTTTGAAGTGAACAAAAAATGGGACATGGTATGTACAATGCTGTGATTTTAAGCTTTATATGGTTCATTGAGTTTGTTGTTAAAAGTTTTGTTTTTTTGTTGGGTTTCAGGTGATAAAAGTGGCAGGCCTTTTAAAAAGTTTAAATCTTCATCAAAGGTAATTTCAATTCACTTCTTTGCACTTTCTGATGTGTTGCATTATCTTAATTTTGTTTTAGATCGTAAAATTTTGATTTTTCTTGTTTTCATTGTTAGAGTTGTTACAATTTGTAAATCTGTTTTAGATTATGAAGTAATCATCTTATTTGATTGTTGGGTGTTTATTATTATGATGGTAATAGCTGTAATTGTTTGAATAGGGTGATCACGTGAGCTCGGTTCCTGAGGATGGAAGTGCTTATTTTAATGAAGATGAGGATGATCATGTTCTTGATGGTATTAGATTTTTTTTTTGTTTCTTTAGCTGTTTTCTTTATCTTATTTGATGGATTTGTATTAACATGAATTGATTATGTGATCTTTGATGAAGGGGAAGGGAAAAGGAAGGATTTCAGCAATTTGGAATTGAAACCTGATCATGCTAATCGCCCGCTATGGGCGTGCGCAGATGGTCGGGTTTTTCTGGAGACTTTTTCGCCTCTTTATAAGCAGGCTTATGATTTTCTCATTGCTATTGCGGAACCTGTTTGCAGGTATTGATGTCAAATTTGGATACTTGTTGATTCAAGTTTTTTGGGTTTGATTTGATTATCTTGTTTGACGCAGGCCTGAATCAATGCACGAGTATAATGTCACTCCTCATTCGTTGTATGCAGCAGTTTCAGTGGGTCTTGAAACAGAGACTATAATATCTGTATTGAATAAGCTGTCAAAGACGAAGCTTCCAAAAGATATGATTGATTTCGTTTATGCGTCCACTGCTAATTATGGAAAAGTGAAGCTTGTGCTCAAGAAGAATAGATATTTCATTGAATCACCTTTTCCAGATGCAAGTTTCTTCCGACTTTGGTATTCAATTTCCCAGATAGATTGTAGATTGCTTTTTAAAATGCTAAAAGTGTTATTATTTTTTATTTGTAGGTGCTTAAGAAACTGCTTAAAGATGAAGTTATAGGTCGTGCAAGGATCATGCCTGAGGTATGTTTCCATGGCTTCGATGCATTGCTCTTGTAATCATAGTATTTGTTACCATATTATGTGTTTAATGATATTTGAAAGGAAATTACACGACAAAGTGTAAATCTTTCAATTACATGTTTCTCAGTTGCATTCTTTTATGTTTGTGCCTTGTATTTGAGAACAAACAATGGTTGTTTCCCCTTCTGTGTCTAGCTTCTTTTAAAATTGCTTTCTTCTGTTGTTTGGTAACTTAAGTTTTGCATTTTTTTTCTGATCTTTATTTTTGTTTTGCATAGAGCTCCCATGGAAATGATGAGTTCACTATAAGCAAGACGGCTGGAGAAATTGGAACTGGCCACGATGGATTGTTAAATGAGGCAGAATTGGCAGCTGCAGCTGAAGAAAAAGAAACTCATGCATTTGAGATTGACCCTTCTCAGGTAATATCTGATGTCTCTTCTTAATTTTTTTCTACTTCACCATAATGCTTAGTGATTTTTAAGAGGTTGTATGCCAATCTTGTGTTTTCTTACCAGGTTGAAAATGTGAAGCAGCGATGCCTGCCTAATGCATTGAATTATCCTATGTTGGAGGAGTATGATTTCAGAAATGACACAGTAAGTAATTATTATTGACTTGTATGTCTATGTAATTTGTTATTCCTCGGTAACTGATGTTTTAAGGAAAGAAGGGTCTGTTCTTGGCATAAGATTATAATGAATAACTGAATAGTGAAGATTTGGATGGCATTGTGTTGTCATTAATGTTTTTGGGTTGACAGTGTTATAATAGCTGGTATTTGCTAGAATTGTGCACCTTTTCTAAATTATATGTTTCTCTTTTTTACTGCAGGTCAATCCTGATCTTGACATGGAACTAAAGCCTCATGCACAACCACGACCATATCAAGAAAAAAGTCTTAGCAAAATGTTTGGAAATGGTAATTATAACTTGTTCTTTCAGTCATACTGTAATTCTTATGTATTGGGTTAAAGTTCATATTATCATATTTAGACAACTAAGATCTAAAATATCGCCTTGCCTAGCATAATCAGCGGCTGGATACAGGGACCAGAAAACCTCTATTTTAGTGAACAAGCATGGGATTTGACCTCTTTTTTTGGATTATATGTATGGAAAAATTACAAATTTCCTTGCTTGTCTCAAGTTATCTCACATGTTTTTACTTGGTTGGGAAGATTGTAGAGTTATTTTAACATAATTATGCCGGTCAGAAGTGAGTTCCCAGCCGCCTATGCTGAGATGTTACTCTAAATCAGTTTGCAGACCTTTTCTTTTGTACTTGAGCAATATTCAAACTATGATTATCTCTTTGTTGCAGGAAGGGCAAGATCAGGCATCATTGTTCTGCCTTGTGGTGCTGGAAAGTCTCTAGTTGGTGTTTCTGCAGCATGCAGAATAAAAAAGAGCTGTCTGTGTTTAGCTACAAATGCAGTTTCCGTGGATCAGTGGGCTTTCCAATTTAGCCTGTGGTCAACCATAAAAGAGGAACAAATTTGTCGTTTCACATCTGACAGCAAGGAGAGATTCCAGGGCAATGCTGGGGTGGTTGTGACTACATATAACATGGTTGCTTTTGGTGGTAAAAGATCCGAGGAGTCCGAAAAGATTATTGAAGAAATAAGAAATAGAGAATGGGGACTGCTGCTTATGGATGAGGTTTTCATAGAATAAATTATGGACCATATACACAAGTCCACTTTCTTTTTCTGCATTTTGTTGTGAATTTTTTTTTTATTTTTTCAGGTCCACGTTGTTCCAGCTCACATGTTTCGTAAGGTTATTAGTCTTACAAAATCTCACTGCAAGCTTGGGCTTACTGGTATATTTTGATAATTTTGTTTGGTCATACAATTGCTGAAAGTTAAAGCGATTCTACTTGTTGCTTTAAAAATGAACATAGCATCTTTTTAATTGCAGCTACTCTTGTGAGAGAGGATGAAAGAATTACAGATCTTAACTTCCTGATAGGTCCCAAACTGTATGAAGCAAATTGGTTAGATCTAGTTAAAGGTGGATTTATTGCGAATGTACAGTGTGCTGAAGTTTGGTGCCCTATGACCAAGGAGTTTTTTGCTGAATATTTGAAGAAAGAAAATTCAAAGAAGAAGCAGGTTAGTTGAATTTCTAACCAGGACTGTTTTCTGTGGATTCTCAATACTTTTTTTTGTTGCTAATGTCTTCGGGGTAAAAACAGGCACTTTATGTGATGAACCCTAATAAATTCAGGGCATGTGAGTTCCTGATTCGGTTCCATGAACAGCAGCGAGGTGATAAGATTATTGTATTTGCTGATAATCTTTTTGCTCTCACGGAGTACGCGATGAAACTCCGCAAGCCTATGATTTATGGTGCAACAAGGTAACATGTTGGAAGTTTCATTTTGGATTCTTGCTCCTTTGTGTTTTTGTGTAACTGCTGATTTTTCTTTTGCGCAATGTAGCCATGCCGAGAGGACAAAAATTCTTCAGGCTTTCAAAACCAGTCGTGAAGTGAATACGATCTTCTTGTCAAAGGTATTCAGGAAATTCAAATTTCAGAAGGAAATCTTATGCAGGATCGTGATTGATCCTATTCCTCAAATTCTCTTTTTTCTGTTATGTGTATTATATTTTGTGTGTTCAAGAGTGGTAGACTTGCTGTCTAACTAGTGCTGTCTTTTCATCTTCTGTTTTTTTGGATGAAAAGCAAGTTTGTTTCTGTTTATCCTTATAGTAAAGTGGCTACCTTTTGATAAATTGTATATAACTTGTGTTTTCTTTATGTCTAATAATGCTAAATTAGGGAGTCCTTACCTTTATTTATTCTGTTATTTAAAGGTGGGTGACAATTCAATCGATATTCCGGAGGCCAACGTGATAATTCAGATATCTTCACATGCTGGTTCGAGGCGGCAAGAAGCCCAACGTTTGGGTCGTATTCTCAGGGCGAAGGTTAGCCTTTTATATTCCATGAAGTAGTAGATTTACATTCTTGGGCGGTGATAGTTTGAAATATTATTCATGTTTTATTAATTTATACCCTTATGGGATCCCCAAACTACATCAGTGCTGTAAAAAATGAAGAGATTTAACTTATTAGATACCAGTAATGTTGCAAGTGGCCGCAAAGAGAGCTTTTTGTAAGTAATCTTGCTGAATTTGTTTGCAGAATATGCTTCTTCTTGTTTATGCATTGTTTGAGTTAAAAAAATTAGGACCTTGATCATTTGAATCAAGCATGGAAATTGTTGATTGTTCATAATTGTAGGGATAAACACGAATGATTATCGTCAAGTCATTCAATGTAGCTTGCATGTTCATACTTTTATTTATCTTATGATCCTGCATGTCATCAGGGTAAACAACAAGATAGAATGGCTGGAGGCAAAGAGGAGTACAATGCGTTCTTCTATTCCCTTGTTTCTACAGATACACAGGTATAAATTGAATTTCTTAACTTGCATTGTTCCCATCATATATTTCGCAATGATTTCATTGGATGTGATCCAGAGCATCCACATTCTCTGAACAATCAAATAACCCAATCTCTGATACTTAATTTTTTGAGTTCCATTTTATTTGGCCATTCAAATTTGTGCTGTTTTAAAATTTAGGAGATGTACTACTCTACCAAAAGGCAGCAATTTCTGATTGACCAAGGTTATAGCTTTAAGGTATGAACATCTGTCAGAGCTGTTAATTAACTTCACATTGGAGAATTGGAAATTAGTGCTTCATTTATGTACCATTGGTTGGATTTATGAGAGATCTGGTTTATCAGCTCAACATCGATATCAAACATCTCTGATTACTTGGCCTATCACAGGTTATTACGAGCTTGCCGCCTCCTGATTCAGGGGCCGATTTAAGTTACCACCGTCTCGATGAGCAACTGGCATTGCTTGGGAAGGTATGTCTTTTAGTGGGGGTGTTAGATTTGTTTTTAAGGATATTAATTAAAAAAGGTTGCTTGTGGTTGGATCAGGTTTTAAGTGCTGGTGATGATTCCGTTGGTTTAGAGCAATTAGAAGAAGATGCAGATGACATAACACTCCACAAGGCACGTCGGTCGATGGGATCAATGAGTGCTATGTCAGGAGCCAATGGAATGGTTTATATGGAGTACAGGTACATCATCTGTTCATGTTCAAACATATTATTTCTTCCCATGTGTTCTATCCGCGTGGAAATATAATCACCTGCCATTGTTCTGCAGTACTGGAAAGAACAAGGGACAGATGAAAAGTAAACCAAAAGATCCATCCAAGAGACATCATTTATTCAAAAGGCGATTCGGGTAAACCAATCCGGCAATGCTCCGGCTTGCGCCTACTTCATTTTGCGTGTAAAATGTTCCGACGAAAGGGAACAGAGAAACACATGGAGATGCAGAAACAATGCAATAAAGAAGACGCAATCAGACTGAGTTCTGAAGAAGGGTTTGTTTGCTGCAATTTTACTTGTTGGTTGCGGCTCCAGTGTTGTGTATAATGTAATATACTGTTTCTGTGCCGTGTAAAGATGATAGAGATGGTCAAATTTTGATTTAAATAATGGCAAAAACAGAAGAAAAATATCAAAGTTTTATATTGATGGATGCGGAAAAAGTCCATGGATTTGAAGATTCTGATTCGGATATTCCATTGGAAAGGGACTAGTTTATAGTTTCCTGGCTAACTCTTAATCAAATATAATTGTGGGTGTACTTCAACAATATTTTTTAAATGTGATTGATTTGGTTTTGGCTTTTTTTTTTTAATATTTGTTTGATGTTTCCCTTGTTTGCACATGCCTGTTTTAATATTATTATCATGGCATATGTATCATAAAATTTTAATTTGTGTTGTTTGTATTATATCTTATCATATAGTTACTAATCGGGATCAAAATTACCAAACATATAAGTGAAGCGCATTTTAGTCTGACTAACTTAGTTTTCCATCTACAAAACTCAAATAAGAAGAAAATAATTAAAACCTTTTGTGTATTATAATAAAAAATATGGGTTGGGGTAGGACCCTTCTGTTTTTGTTTTTGTTTATATATTAATTTTTTTTGGCACAATTTTTATATATTAATTTATTGTGTGTCGACCTTTCCATGGCATAAAATAAATAAAACGCCCCATTTGATATTTCAAACCTCAAGCTTGCAATATGCCTTTTGTCTACGCGTTATTCCAATAATTAGGCTTATGTTTACGTTTGAAAATATCTATTATCGTATTTTTTTATATTTATATGTCTAAATATTATATTTTTTTGCGTGAATATACTAAATTTTACTTTAAATTAAACAAAAACGATCAACTTTCACTATTTATGTTTTTTTTCTCTTATGTAATATTTTTACATGTATGTTAATTAATTACATTTAATTTTTTTCTTAAATAATTTATTATTCTGATTCTGTTTTAATTCACTCACCATTGAGTTTAATTTCTCCATTATTCTTTTTCAGATTGGTTTTTTATTCATTTTTTCACCAACGATCAAGTAATGTTTGGATATATTCATACATGTTCATGTGTGTTCTTTATATATTTTCAAAATTTCATTTGTTTTGAACACATATGAATACGAATGAACATCATTGAGCATCTGTGTTCAAAACAAACAAAGTTCTAAAAGTAAATAAAGAAT
>CANYCX010213868.1:0-13376 GCA_948193385.1 Breynia disticha f. nivosa | reverse complement strand
CCTCGACCACGCGTACTCGAGATGACACTGTGTTTAAATTGAAATAGCGTACGAGGTGTGGGCGCAACAACGCGTACCCCACTCCTACACCGCGTACTCACCTAAATTCTGTTAAAACTTGATAAAATTTAACACTTAATTTAATGTATAAGTGTATTTTATGAATTATGACATAAAGATCATAATATGATTATAATTTAAACTAATCATAATTTAAACGTTAAAAATAACATTTAATTGAAATGTATCTGGAATTTGACCTTTTGTTTATTGTTAATAGTATTAATTTTTATGAATATTTTATTGTGAGGATGGTTGTCCATTTCGGTACGTGTTATTTACTGAGTTTTGCAACTCACGGTTACGCCCTGCCACGTCTGGCAGATTTTTAGGCAATCTTTTGGATTAAAGAAGTGTGCGGCTTGATTTTGGATTTTTTATTCCAGTTCGGTTCGAAAGACTAAGGTGGTGGCCGGTGTATCGAGATTTTTCTCTCTCCTGATTTTGTGTGAGTTTTGGAAATATATTTTAATTTTATTTTTATTATTGTGTGTTTAATTATGAAGGATGACTGTATAAAAATTTTATATATGTGTGGATATGTATTATATTTTTCAAAAACTATTTTTCAAAACTTTGATGTTCAAGATTTAATTGTTATTTTGAAGTAAAATAAAAATCATAATCAAGGTAACAATTAAATTTTGGGCGTCACAACTTTGACATGCACCTAATATGGCCGTAAAAGGTTGACAAGTATGGGTATGATTGGGTATGCTACGAATCATAATTGAGAGTAGGAGTGAAGTGAAAAGATTGACCGTCTCAATGAGAGATGATATCACTGACTGCTTAATAGACAAGATTGGGAAGAGTGTGGCTACACCCGAATGAAATGATTAAGTCATTTATTCGAACTTATCAATTTTGTCAAAATCAAGATATCGAAGGTCAAGGGATTTATTTGAATTGTAGTAGGGTTGTTGACACCGCTCGTCAACTATTTAATTTAAGGCATCATAGTGTCTTACTAGAGACCGCATATGATTTATGAGTTATTAAACTCATTGCCCTTATTAAATAGTCCTACAGATCACACATGGATGGAAAAAACCTAAAAGGGTAATTTTGGTATTTCACCTTAGGTCAAGATCTGGCTATTTGGCCGGATTGGGCATTTGGGCCAATTTTGGTAATTGGGCCCAAGATGGATGAGAAATAATATTTCTTACATGATTTTAAGACAAAAATTATTTATTAAATATGATGTCTTAAGTGGAAAATATGTAACAAATGTGAAAGAGAAAATTTAGGAACCTTGCCTTAAGTTAAGACAACATTATTTAAGCATAAATTAAAAGATAAATTCTTTTAATTATCCACAATGTGGGTCATAGCCAAGTGGTTCAAATTTAAAGAGATTTGACTTTGAATTTAAATCTTATCAAGCCCTAAAAGGATTAGGATTGCTAAGAGTTTGAATTTATCAAATCACCAGTCTTTAAAAGCACCACTTAACCTTAATTCTCTTTAGAGGAGAGAGAAAGTGACGTCCCAAAAAAACACCAACATTGTCGTGAGGTTCCAGCTAAAATTGAGAGAAAACTTTAGGGTTTTTCTAAGAGAGAAAACGTGAAAATGTGGCTGGTCTAGTGGTGATCATAGTGTGCCTCTTGCCTCACAAGAAAACTCATTCGGATTGACAAAACAAGGTGAATCATTTACTCTTTTGTGCTAGTACACATTTCGTTTAATCTGTGTGTTATTGTTGTAGTGGAATCACATTTGGGATTCATTCTTGGTGTCAAAAAGGTCATCTTGGAGCATTCTAAGACGGTAGTTACTTGGTGTTGCCCTTAACCCCACGGTTTGCAAAGAGTTACACAAGAAAGGTTCGTTTTGTTTAAAGTTTCGATTTTTATGATAACCAATTGAAAACCAATTGTTTATTGCATGTATTGAGTTGATTCTATGTGGATCTTGGCTGTTTCTTGCGTGTATTTTTGTGTTTATTCCGCTGTCAATTAAGTCAAACACGTAGGAAATACTTACAGTATGAAAGGCCACTGACGTAAGTGATTTTTGGTTCACTTTCTGTTCCCAGATTGACTTCTTCCAAAGGATCTCTCACTTGTAGTTTGGTGTCCTCCATCTTTGTAAGAGCTGCCTTTAAACCTTATCATCCTCCATGAATAGTGTTTCTTCATAAATCACTTCAACCCCAATGACTTTTGGCTCGTAATGTTCTTTGGGCTTCTATGTGTCATTCTAGAGGTCGATTAGCACAACTACTTTCAACCTTCCTCTTTAATTATTATTTTTAATCATTTAGAACATGACTGTCCAAAGGACAAGGCAGCCCGTCAATGGGTCTGCCCTGTTTGAATGTCGTCATAGCCTTTCTTCTTGCAAAAGTAAGAATTATTGGTCTACTATTTTTGTTTGTGCCTTGCAAAGCAATTTGCTGTGTCTCTCCATGGTAGAAGCATGCATCCACCATATTGACCTCCTTCTTAAATGGATTCGTGTCACCTCTAACTCTTTCCACTTATCTATCATTCCAAAATAACAAGTATTGGTGGAGCATGGACAGAATGCATAGATTGGTATGAATCCAATCTCTCCTAAGTAGCAATCTATAACCTACGGTGGAGTTAATGATAAAGAATGGAGAGGTACACACTCTATTGCCAACACCAATCTGCAAAGGGATTACACCCAAGGTTTTGGCTGTGTCACCTATCACAGTTGTCATCACTAGGTTAGTACATATAAAATCTTCTTCACCCTTACCTATGTTTGACAAAGTCTTCCATAAAATGATATTGATGGCTGAACTATTATCCACCAATACCCTCTCAAGAGGTTTTCCATTGACATGGGCCTTGATGTATAGTAGTTAAGGATCTAATCACATTCATTTTAAACTTATATGCTCAAACTCATAATAGTATCAAAGTTCACATTATCATATTCATGCTCAAAGCTTACTCCACCATTAGCATATTTGCACCCTCAATCACAAAAGCATCTTATAGACTCAACCATAACAACTAAACCACCGAATTAAAAAGAATAGCAAACGAATACTCACAATCAAGTCCACATCTTGTTTACACATTCATGTATCTTCTCCTTTTTCATTATCCAATCAAATATTTCATCGTACACATGCATTGATTGGGGAAATCATTTAATCCATTTACTTGTTCTCATATCATACTCACTTTTACCTATTTCGGTCCAACACCATAACTTACATTCACACAAGTACCTAAGGCACCGCCTAACGTTTCAATTACGCCTTATCATTCGAGTATTCCACCTGTGAATTGTCACTTAAGGGCACTTCTTACACCCATAAGATTCAACATGTCCATATTATCCGTCTTCAGGAAATATGCCTTTAACCCATTATGTTTCCTTTGTCGATCATAACATCCACTTCCATGCCATAGACCTATATTTTCCTTATCCTGTATTCTTGGTTTCAACCATCTTTTTAAACAGTAGTCGGCCTAAACTTGTCATAAGTTCTTCCCACTTGTCATTGCATCCACACTAACTCTCTCATCGACTCTCGGTCAGATGATCGCCTATTCACATAACTACCCAACAACTTCAAAGTAGCCTCAATTTATCGAGTACTCAGTCAAGCACCTAGACATACCCTCATGATTCAATTTCCAAACTAACACCTAGTGTTCTGTTCATAAGCATGACTTTAGTATATTTTCATGCTCATAGGTTACTGTATTTTCATATTGCTCGTTTACTTTTAATATGCAATTGGCACATTACCTTTCTCATCACTAGTTCTAGCACTATCGTGCATCCTATAAAACTTTATTTCCCTCAACAATATCACTGATAACATATATCTTCGGATCATATCATATTCATCAAATCGATATCCATATCCTGTCATTACAACTTGCTCTATTTCATTTCCTCTAAAAACACTCTTATTTAACTTTCACAAATATATTTATGGTCGCGATCTTCCATCCATCGGGTATTGCCAGCCCAGGGTAGGTAAGAAAGGAAATGATTTGCGTACGTATAAAAAAGAAATGCAAAGTGCAGAACATCTTAGAGAAATGCAAGAAATATCCTACTTTTGGTCAAGAAAGCCATGCAGGAAGCCAAAGAATCACTTCCTCATACAAAGTACAACCTTGACACTACCTTCAAGAGAAAAGATGAACGATAACAACCTCAATGATCACACTCTATAATCAAATCCTCAAATATACTTTATTATAGTCTCCCAATATCGTCAATAAGTAATACTTCTTATTTTCCTTTCTTTGATATATTTTCTCAAACACACTATTGTTTTTCCCACAATGGGGTCAACAAACTCCCTAAGTTCTTCATTTCAACTTTACTTTCCACTCATTCAGTGCTTATTCGGTTGTTTAGACCATTAAGTTCATTCATTTTAATTTTGGTACGGGACTCAATCCACGCACAACTTTAGCTAACTTTTCCAATCCCTGGGAAACCACTCATACTCTCACTAGTTACTTAGGTTTATCCCAAGTTCTCAAGTCGCATTTAGGGAATCCATTCGCCGCTCACTTTCCACTCTTAATTGATTCAGTCACTTATGACTATAAGATAGTTTCTCCGTATCAATTTTCATTAACTCACTAATACAAATAAAGGATCTCTCACTCAATCATAAATCATAACAAAAATCATATGATACGCTGTATATCATCATAACATGAATGGGTATAGTGATCTTACCAGAACTATCAGTAGGATTGGACGTAGCCTCATATAGTATCATAGCATACACACATATCTAGGATGGAGCTGCTGCCTGAGAAGCCCCCTCGCCTTTAGAGATGGTATCCATAATCTATACACCTTTGTCTCAGCCTCTACTGGCCTCACTAGTCTTCTGATTATCCCATCACTATTCTTTACAGATATTCCCATCCTCTCATTTGTCCTTTTTATATAACAATGCTGAGCGATATGGCCTGGCTTGTTAAAATAATAACATACCAGATGAGTATCTCCACTCGATGGCGTACCCTTGCTCTGGTGCCTAGCAGCAGAGTAACCAATAAACTGGTTTCCTTTGGCTTTGGAGCCACCTCCCAAGTGTCTTCTGCCTCAGGTATAATTTCTAGAGGGTTTACTTCCCTAACCTCTTTTGTTTCTTTCCCTACTCTGACTCTGCTTAGCTGCCAATTCTTTTGCTCTAATAACATTCTCTAACAAAGTCTGGTAGGCCAGTTACTTCCCTGCTATGCAGGCACAAATATCAAACTGCAACCCCCGCTCAAAGCGGTCTCTCCTTTGTTAGTCTGTAGCTATCTCCTTCAGCTCATAAAGAGAGAGCCTTGCAAATTGCGCCTCATACTCCACAACAGTCATTCCCCTCTGTTTGAGTTCCACGAATTCAATCTTCGTTTGACTTTGGTATAAGGGAGGGGTGTATTTGTCTCTAAACTCCCTCTTAAAACCTTTCTAAGTAAGGGTAAGTAGGTCATTCTGGCTCCAGGGGATTGCCTCCCACCAATACCACACGTCTCTCTCTAACAGCGAGGTGGTGTACCTCAACTTCTGTTCTGGGGTACACTGCATCCGATTGAGAATCCACTCTGTATGACGAAGCCATTACTCTGCCTCAATAGGATCTATGGTACCCTAAAAGGACCTTGCGCCTAGCTCAAATTTTTAAAACCTTTTCCCTAATTTGAACCCACTTTGAAAATAAAAACAGAAAATAATTTGCATCTCTTTTATAAAAAATATCAGGGTCAAACAATTTACAAAACATCATACATATGCGGAAGCCAAACATTTTTTTACATTTATATACAAATGTACAATACAAAAGGTAAAATCAAAATCCTGGATCCAGACCTCAAAAATCAAGTCAGATATGCCTCTAATCTCCAGTAATCCAATCCACGACAGCTACCTACGATCTGCACAACAATTCAACATTCAAACAGACGAGTATTCACAAATACTCAATAAGTGGCAATTAGAATATTGAATAAATAGAGTGCAAGGGAACAATATGGGATCGTGCTGGATGAACACGAGGGCATGCTCAATAGCTTTCCTAATTGAGACGTCAAGCCAAACCAAACACGAGCTGTGTTGATATAACACAAACCCAGATAACTTAACGTGCTACCCTAGGGCACGAGGACATGCTGGTCAGCACGGGGTCGTGCTGAGCTACTGTTTTGGTACATTATTCTTGGTTTCAATTCAATTCACAGCAAACAATTTATACATAGGTTTATACCTATTCAATCCAGAGCATAATACATCTCAATAGTATTTAAACTCATCAAATACCAAAACATACTTGTTTGCATCATTTATATTATTAAGTACCAAAAAATTCCAAATATACATATCATATGAAATCTATCATATCAATCCAGCATTCAATTATAAATAGCAGTAAAATCATGCCACAATGAATGCTAAAGTCTTGTGTATACAAATGAATAACATGCAGAGACATACGCAAATGCCTGGGGCTTAAATCCTTTGGCATCTCACTGGCATCAGGAATCTCTCAACCGGCATCGTGAATCTTACGCGGAAATCATCGGGAATCTCTCAACCGACTCGTCAGGAATCTCGCAACCGACCTATGAGGAATCTCTCAACTGACAGTGCACATTACATTCTAAGTAATCCATAGTTCCAACCTACTAATCCAGCCTATTGTCATAAAAAACATGCAACACCAATGAATATATGCACTCAAATGCCTCAATAAACACATGTATGCTCATAATAAAGCAAATCTCATGTTTTCATATGACATAGCAATTCACATGCTAATATGTATACACAATGTTGACTACAAGTCAACATAAAATCAGTCAAGTATATAATCCAACAGAGCATACATATCACAATCACAATATCATGCTCATACAAATCATAAGCTAGAAATCTCATCAAGCTTATAATATTAATTAAACATAACACGTATATGTCACATACTTTGTTCTTAATTATCAAGCTTTTAAGCTTTTCTTTCATTCATTCATTAATGTTTAAGTATAAAGATACTTAATTAAGATTAATATTACAACCATACGAATTACTCATATATATAATGTCGTAAGTGGAAACCACTTACCTCAAAATACGTGAAAACCTAGCACTGCTTCACCACTGACTAATCTCTTAGCTCACGATCGTCTAGATCCTCTTAGACAATCAAACAATTCCATAAATCAATCTTTCAACCCACTCTTAGTAGCTCCTTCAACTCTAATCCATATTCCTCCAAATTCTAGTAATTTAATACAACTGTTAACCCTCAAATCAACCAGAATTCAACAATTTTCCATTATTTAAATGAGAAATGATAGTTGAATTATTACCTTTAATGAATTGAAAGCTTAAGTTGTACAAGATTTGAGTGTTTCTTGCTATGAAAACCTTGTTGAGATTTGTTTTTCAAATGAATTGAATTAGAATAGAATGGTCGATACATTATAGTCAACACGACCTTGAACACGGGTCGTGCCATTCGCTCGTGCCATGATTTTCTTAGCACGTGGTTCTATTCCATCGTGCACAATGTCATTTTGCAATTATTTTGACATGAGTCGTACTGATTCCTTAGGTACAAACATGATGCTGTGCTCTTCAGCACCCATGAGCACGAGGGCGTGCTTATGACCATGCTCACTGTAGTTTTCTGTAGAATTATCTGCACTTAACTGAATTGATTCCATTTGCTTATGTTTTAAGTTATTTTCCATATAACTTAATTCGTATAATTTCTAAGACGTTACACGCCTTGTCTGTGCACCTCTCTAAAATTCCTATCTATACTGATTCCCATTTGACCCCCTTGCTCCCTCATCATCCTTTGCATCATTTCGTAGAAATTAGCATAGACAGGGTCAAAAGGTTGATTAGCGACATGGACGTGTTGTTCACCTTCCCTAAGACGAATCCCTGCCCCTGCACGGACTCTTGGGACTGGACAGCATCATGTGATACATTGTCGAGTGGCTCCATCCTATTGAATTCATCATTTTCAAACTCTCAGTTTTCACACAAATGATGCAATGAAGATATTATTCTGGCAAAGTCCGTAGGGAATCTAATCCTACTCAGATACCACTAAATGTGAACCCCAAATTCAAAAACACTTTTTTCAAATAAACAATGAATTTAGCAACCATGTTTTTCTTTTTAAAATGTAGAAGTATACAAGAGAGAAAAGGAGAAAAAATACTTTTTGAAACCATTTAACAGACACCAATGTCGGTCGACTCATAAATAATGAATGAAATACGAAAGCTATGGGAAAACGATTTACATGCAATGTTTATAAATCATGTCTATACTACAATTCGTATAGACATACAACATAAACAAATCTTAAAACTAGAAGCTCGACCTTCTTGAGTATCGCTCTCACTCTACACACTTACACAAACACACATACATGTGAGTAGCTAAATACCTAGTAAGTACATATAAGAAACCAAGGTAGCTAATGCTGAAGTGCTCGTTGGTAAGGTCTTTTAGGTGCTTTAGTTGCTAGGGAAAATCATCTTAGTTCATTAGCTTACTTTAGATATTCATAAGTACGTTATTCTGGGTCAAAACTAGCTTTCTGGTAAAATTAACGTATGTTTATCATAACCCGAATGTACATAATTCATCAGTCAAATTTCCAGATTTTTAGACAAGAATAACTTAGGTTACCTTGAAGTTAACAAACGTTAATGCTCATTAACGTACGTTAATTGTCAAATTAACGTACGTTAATGGCCATTTCTTTCTTCACAAACCTCTCGGACCAATTGAATATCAAGATAACGTACATTAATATCCATTTTAATGTACGTTATTTCATTCCAAAACTCATTCACACACATTTATGTTCAATCCAATATATACACACTTCATACAACTTTCAAACATGGTAAACCAACCCGCTTAAGCTCTCATTTAACCACATCTCACATCTTATAACCACAACATACACATCTATCATTCGTTCATCATAAATCAACAAAACCAAACACTAACAAGCAACACATGAGAATCATACAATCCTCAATTCCACCTCATAACAAACATTTATCAAGTATACATACATATATTCAACCAAGAACGTAAATAGCATATTACTTTCATTCACAGACCACTTATTATCCAGTTGTCCATACACATACGGAAATAATTCAATACACATATACATGATTCATATCATTTTCAATTACATTGTCATATTCCTCATTATCATTATTAAAACACCAACCATAACATAACTCCATAAGCATAAGTTTAAATAGATTATACAAGCATTCACAATAACACCACTACATAATAATTTCTCATCTTCTCTAAATAGCTCGTATAAAATCATTTTCATTTCATATAATTCATACAAGAGCACATGTTGCTCAATCATAAACCATACTCATCTCATAACAAGAGTCCACATCCATTCATTTCCATGCCACTCAAAATGAATTCGAATGCAATGCTAATGCAATTTCCAAACATATATATGCCTCGTGGTTTCACCATAACCCACAAACTAGAGAGATCCCACCCTTTCTTTTCATCTGAGAGATCTCTCTCTCATTTCATTTCATTTCATTGGGCTAATCCACCTTTTTATCCATATGGAAGAACATCTTGCCTTCCCATTCATAAGTCGAGCTCTCGCTTAATTTTTCCTCAGGCCCAGCCCAGCATATAGTCTCACCCAGAATCTCTTTTCATTAGGGGCATTTCCCCTCTTAAACTCAATAAGACACACATGCTCTTTTGTTCACAATTGGGCTAATCCCCCGTTTTTTGTACGGAAGAACATCTCGCCTTCCCTTTTCCTTCTCAAAGCATGAACATACAATCATGCCTATACAAATGCCAAAACAATGACATTTATCATACATGAAATCCATGAAATACTTCACATAATCACAACCATACCACAAGCACAAATCATATATCATACTCATTCATGATGAATACGACATTCTCAAAGATACACATATGCATTTCACAAGATTTCACACCATATCGTCACATGCCCTAAGGCCACATTTCCAAACAAGAAATCATACATAATCACACCCAACTTAGTTACAGGTTTGCAAAATTCGTGCGAAAGCACACTTTTGCAGCCATTAGTCCTTGAATAACTTATTATATTTTAACGAATGAAGTCAAGCTTTCATTCTACCACACATTTCAAAAAATGTTGCAAGCCAGTTTCAACACAATCGATTCCATAATAACATTATTCACCACAACACAAACCAAGCATTCATATATCATCTATCACTTCATAAATACATTTCTAAGGTATAAGCCACAACACAAGGCATTTCAATATCATTCACTCCTACAAACATTCAATATATTTTGTATCAAAAGCATTTATGGCATAATAGCCCATCATATAACACATTATATATTTTACTTACTGTTAAGAAAATCTCACATCATTAATATAACCATCAATAGATCATTCGCATAGCACCTTACCATCATCATTTATCTATCAAAACTTGTCAAACACAACTCATACAATTTCCAAGCAGTCCACATAAAAAATTCAAGTAATTCAATTCCTTTATTGACTCATTTTCTCTACCATCATAAAAAATGAAATATTAATCAATATACTTAACCATACAAAGCCAAAACCTAAAATGGTAAGCATCATTCGGTGCACTTACTTTGAACTCTGTGAATCAGCTTGTCACTAAATCCTGATTTAGGTTCTGAATGTCGCCTCCTACACCAATCCTATCACATTGCATGTTATATACCACACATTATGCCTATCTGCTCATTTACCTTTCAAATTTTGCAAAATCCCTAACTTTGTCAAAAATCCTAAATTCTTTAATCTTTCATAAATCTTTAGAGTTTTGATCAAATGTTCATACATTTAGTAACCATTATAAAAACCCAACAAAACCCTACCAATTTCATCTCCTTTCACACTAATTTTAGCTTAGGTTTTAAAGATTTACCTTTCTTCTCACTTGGCTTCAAACCATAGCTTGGAGGGAAGATCAGATGGAAAGGATTGATTGTTCTTTTGTAGTTGAAATCCTCGAGTTTGTTGGAAGATATGGTGTTTAGGGAACTTAGGAAAGTGCTTCTAGGTTGGGAGAGTGTTTTGGATGGTTGGGAGGTGTTTTGTGCTGGCTAAGGCTATTTTATGCCTTTTTGATACGCATCTAGACCCCCGATAACATAAGTTTGGAAAAATTAATGTAGGTTGAACAACATACGTTAATATGAGAAAACAAAAAAGAAAAACATACGTCATTCTTGTCCTAAACGTATGTTATTAAACCAAAATACAGGTTAATGTATGATAATCACAACATTAACGTACGTTAATCCTGTACAGTTTGTGCATTTTCCATTTCTCGATTATCCTTCAGTCTGTGACATATATATTCCTATATATAAATTATTCCAAATTAAATTAGACATTATTCCAACATAAAATGAAAATTTTTTGGGATGCTACATTATCTATCTATTCATTGCATCTTGTATAGTTATGCATATATGACTTAATGTGGAAAATGAATTATTGTTTTAAATGATGAAATTGAACAATGTGGAAGTGATTGAGAATTAAAAATATGTGATAATGATAACATAAAAGTTATTGAAAATGATATGGCATGAGTTGCAGATTGTGGGCAATTCATATTGCAATCAATTGTGAATATGGAAATGTGTTGGATAATATATGAATGAGTCTTGAAATTAATTATGATTTGAATGGTAATGATAATTTTGATTATTGAATGGAATGATGGCTATAAACCCACATGAGTTATGGAAACAAATTATAATTGGTAATGGATGTTTAATAGCCTCACAATTGCATCATTATACATTGAGGGTACCGAGGGGTGTAAGTGCATGTCGACCAATGCATAGAATGATATTGCGCATCGAGAGTTGCAATAAAATAGAGTGAGTGTTACTCCTCTATCAATGTTTGAATCTAGTACTTAATGGCATATGACAATTAGAGGTTTCGAGTGGAACAACAAGTTTGAGCACCAAGGGGTGCAATATGATTATAAATTTGAGTGAGATTTGCTACTCGACACATGATTTCCCTAAAATGGGTACCAAAGAATACAATGGAATAGAGTGAGTACGACTTCTCTACTATTTTAAATGTTTGTGTACCGAGGGGTACAATTACATAATGGGGCATCGAGGGATGCATTTATATATTGGTTGTGTATCAAAGGGTACACATGAGTTAGCACTCATAGCATGACATTTTGATATGTGAGTTTTAAATTATAACTTAGATACAGAATGAGCTATGCATGAAATACACAAATTATTTACACTTGTTTAAATACTTGAAAGTTTCATAACTGGCATCATAAAATGGTTGGAAAATAATATAAATGAGAAATTGATGAATTTTGAATAGTATGGATAATTATGGATTTCTAGAATTAGAATGTAGTATTGATGGTTATGAAACTCTCTTTATTAATGATTGAATGTTGGCATTATCGTAATAATGGATTGAAAATTCGTTTGAGTGTTAAATTGAGTGTACAGTGATGAACACAGCCTTAGGCACGCTCATATACCAAGCCGTTCTTTTTACTTGAACAAAACAATGAGTTTCACATGGGATGTGAGCGAGATGTGTGATGCGTCCGAACTCTAAGTGACCAAAACAATGCGCAAGTGTACGCAGTCAAATAATATGGGGAGTAAAGACTCGACCCAAATATTGAACCCTAGTGAAATAGCTATATGTCATGTGAGTTCTTGTCACTTATTAAAAGTTCAATCGATTAAAGAGTTGATTTTTCAAATTAAAACTAAACTACATGAATATAAATGCGACTAATCTAAAATGCGAGAAATGTAAAGTGCGAATAACTGAAAACAAAGCAATTAAAACGGAAATTGCACAAATGAAATTGACGTAATTAACATGTGATCAAAATAAAGGCACGAAAGGTAAATCAAAATAAAATTTCATTAATTCGAGACATAAAGGTAAAATTCAACAAGTAAAGTAAATATTCACAATGTAAAACTCTAACTAAACAGATCAAACCATCATCCAATGCATCAAAACACAAAACAAGTAACAAAAACACAAAAACTTAATCAAAGAAACATAAAAATACAATTCGAATTTGGATAAAGCAGTAAATGTGTGTGAAATGTAAACGAAAGCATTGAAAACATAAATGGAAACCATCCTAAGTGAATCCAAGCGAAAACCCAATGTAAATCTGCAAGGAAACGTAGATGAAAGTTAGAAAGCAATCGAAAACACAATTGAAATTCAGAAATGTAAATAGAAAGTGATTGAAATGTAAAAT
>CANYCX010213666.1:0-10824 GCA_948193385.1 Breynia disticha f. nivosa | reverse complement strand
ATTCAATTATTTTAATTATATAAATTATTTTTAGTAGAAATATTTAATAAATATTAAGAAATTTATTTAAATTATTAAATTTTATTTTTCATAATATGTTTTGTCAAGAAAAATGAATTAGATTAGTTGAAGTGCACTAATCAAGTATAACTAAAAATATTAAATATAATAAAAAAATAATTAAAAAATAATTAGTAAATTTAATATAATCGAAATTTGAAGATAAGTATCATTAAGGATATTTAAATTAATTTAGAAAATTAAAATAACCAGAAAATTATAAAAAGATTGACATATTAACCTCATTAATGCTAAATACTCTAATTTGTTGACATGTGGCTAACATTTATTATCAATGTCAACAATTTTCTTATTAATATATAGATTATATTATGATCTCACATTTATTATAAAATGATATGTACATACTATATTAATCAGAACACATTAAATTTTATTATAGTGATTATCATACGATTAGTAACTGCAATACAGTTACATCCACATATCCAAATAAATTAATATATAAAAACACATGTTGTAGGTATATAAATCTAATTAGATAAAGAAATAATTCGTTATACGAAAAAATAATCATGAGAACATTCAAATAATATTGTAATGGGAATGACAGAATTTAATAGTCTATGGTAACGTCCCAAAAAAAAACCAATAAAAACATGATGAAAGGGTATGAAAAAAATGTCAACCAAAATCTTATTGTAAATATGAATAATAAGAAATTTTCAAATTAAACTCGAACACCATCTCCAGCCACAACAACACAAACTATTTTTTTTGTCTGAACCACGAGGTATCTTATGCACTTCAGACTAATTTTCGTTCGAGCCAAAAGGATCATAAGGACGACAAATCTCTCTCAATCGAGTGTTAATACAGCTGCATACCAGGAGTCGAAGTCGAAATCTCTAGTTAAGTTAGAACAACCCCACACCAGTTGATCTATGCGCGGTTGTTCAACAACACAAACTATAACAAATGTTTGTTGGTGTTTTTTTTTTCCCATGATGACTCCATCTTGATGAAAAATAGAAGCAATTGAGGCACAAAAATGTGACGACTTATCCAATAAAAGAAAAAAAAACGAAGACAAGCACAATTACTTGACGATTTTAGTACTACGAGACAAAATGAAAGTTAAATATATGTTTTAATCCTTCTTTTTTTGTTGAAAAATTTTAGGAAAGGGATTGGACTAACTCACAAATCAAGAGTAAGGATACGTCTTTGGATTATTTATTCTCGGTGAATCGGCAGGTTAGAACTTGTATGTCTCCCCAGCGCCGCTGCAGAGGATCGAACCTGCGTTAACAAAGAAAAGGGTAAGACGCCTTAACCACTGAAGCCACAGACGAGGGGTTTTAATCCTTCTTAATTAGTGTACACTTTAAGTAAGTTGTTTGTGCACATTTTTAAGGTAACCCAAGTTTGATTACTGGTTGATTAGTTCAGAACTAATTTAGTTATTATTTTTTTTCTAGTATAATAATATTTTTGAGTTTGATAAATCATGTCAAAATTGGGTAAAATTGGCTGTAAATTAATCAACAATCAAGTGTGTTTTTTATGATTAAAAGAGATGTGGTTTTTATGTATTTTGTACTGTAACAAATGATTGTTTTGGACCGTTTAATAAAACTGAAAATTAAGCATTGAAAAATTAATTGCTAAATTATAAGCGATGAATGTTTAATCTGTTAGTATAACTTGTTTGTTTATAATTAAAAATTAATTTCTGAATTTAATAAGTTATTTGACAAATATAACTGACAATTAACTTAATTATTATTTAAAATTTATACAAAAACTAAAAAAATATAAAATAATAAAAAATTACAGAAGCATTAAACGAAAAATTGTGAATATTCATTTCACGAATTAACAAAATAAAAGAATAAAATAATAGAGCATACATGTATGTTAATTTTTTTTCTTTTGATATTTCAAAATAATAAAATTATAAATTATTTTTAGAAATATAATTTTTATTAAATATGATAATATAAAAATTAATAATTTAATTTTTTAAAGTAATAATTTATAATTATTAATAAATATATAAAAATTTAAAAAAGTAAATTTATAAAATTCATATCTTAATATTAGGATAAATATGATTATAAAAATATTTAATTATTAGTATATAATTTTCAGTAAAAAATGATAGTGAAACAGTAACTTAATGCTTTAAGTTAAAAATTTTAATTTAAAAACAAGTTTTTTTAACTTAATTAGTTAAATTAAGTTGTTATCTATATTTATTATAAAAATATTTAATGTAATTAACTGTTTAATACTTTAAATTAAACACTTATTTTTGTCATCAAACACTCCTTAAATATTTTGATTGTAAATTTAATTCAAAAAAAAATATTGTCTATAAAGATTTTTTTTAAAAGTAATAATAACAATTTCAATGAATAAATTAATGCTATTTAATGTTTAATTATTTTTTAAAATTGTAAATAAAATAAATACAATTATAATATATAATTTCTCGATGGATTGTCCAAATACTTTGCCTAATTTAAGTAATAATTAAAAAAACGACAATATACTATATGCAAAAACTATAATTAAAATAAAATATGGATTTATGTAGAAATAAGATAAGTGGTGGCCTGGTGGGTGATATTATAAAAGAAGAAGAAAAATTTATAAATATAAAAAGAAAAGCTGCTTGTTTGCAAAATGAAAAAGTTGAGGGGGCAAAATGAAAAGAATATAATAAAGGATGGTATCGAGTAAATTGGGTTGGTTACTTCCTCCTCAATTGCGTAGCCCTAGAGAGACAGAGACGAAGGCGAGGCGAACCTCCACATCGCAACCCAAAACGTTTTACCGTAACTCTCTTTGTTCTCTTTACTTTCTACTTCTGCATTTTAAATTCGTCGCATTCCTTTTTCCCCTTCGTTTGTCAAAACTCCTATTCTTAGATCTCTTTTTGCGACTTAATTTGGCGATTTAATATTTGTGATTTTGGTTTCGTTGTACGGATTCTCGTTTGCGAATGGATTGGGATACTTAAACCTAAGTTTGGGTATTTGTTTGGAGAATTTATGTTAACATTGAAATGCGAAATTGCTTTTAGGTTTTTGGTATTGCTTCATAGAGTGGTTTTAAATGTTACTTGGACTGGTTAATTTTGAACAAAGTTAGAAGCTTTTATGCCTGTTTATTCCTTTTTTGGTCGACGCAAGTTGAAATTAGGTACGAGGATTTGAAGGAACTTTTTGTTGTTTTAGCTCGAATGTGTTGTTTTCCTGATTATCAATTCATTGCCCTGGGATATGGGAACTAGCTTTGCATGCTTTCGATTTGTTTCCGTATTGCTGGAAAAATCTGCTTTCATCATTTCCCTTTAGATTTTACTTTCTGACGTTTCTGGTTTTGTTATAATATTTTTCTGGTAGATCATGGATAGCATGTGATTATATATCGTTAACTTTTTAGATTTTATATTGTGATTTACGAATCATTGCATGATGCTAATCTGTACTTATGTGTTTTTGTATGAGAAATGATCAATTGTTTGTTTAATAAGCATTTTCTGTTGTTTTACTAGTATGTTCTCGAATTAATGGGTGTTTTCTTAAATCCTAAGAATTACTGGGTCCAGTTCTGCTTATAGAAAATCATTTTTTTTTTCGTGCTTAAATCATTTATATGGTTTTAGTTTAGAAAATGCTTGTTCCTGTTCGTTGGTGTTAACTTACTGATTTTTTAACTAGGATCACATGACACATTGGTGATGAGATAAGAACTATTTAGATATTATTGTATCTGGTGTTTCCCGTCCTAGTCTATGAAGCAGATGACAGGGATATGGCCTGGGGAAGCTTCACATCCCGGACCTTCTGAGAGCGGGTCTTCGAGAAATTCTCAGGACAGGCCACCAGAGGAAGGAGGGCGTTGGTATTTTTCAAGGAAAGAAATAGAAGAAAATGCACCATCAAGAAGAGATGCAATTGACTTGAAAAAAGAGACCTATTTGCGCAAATCATACTGCACATTTTTGCAGGATCTTGGCATGAGGCTGAAAGTGTGAGTTCACCATCACGAAAAGTGTCTTCAATATATATTTTGTTGTTTACGTTGGTGTTTGCCTGATCTATTATGATCTTCTGCTAATCCTATGTTGAGTCGGGTAAACCATTATTTGTGAATTTATTTTTGGAATTTGAGTAATCAAAGTTAGCTTCAGATTTCTTGCAATACAAGTGAATCAATAGTTTGTTCTGTGAAAATTGTTCACTTTTTCTCTGTCTTTACGTGACACATTGTGCAGAATTCTTTGCTGTGTTATGTCTATATGTAATTGAATCTATGCTTCCTGTTGTGTACGACCCATAGGGCTACAATTTTCAATTTGATTTGTATTTTATACTTGAATGCAGTTTTGGTTTGAAAATAAATGTGGCTCACTGTATCTATTCTCTATGCAGACCCCAGATAACTATAGCCACAGCAATCATATTTTGTCATCGTTTCTTCATTCGCCAGTCACATGCAAAGAATGACAGAAGGGTGAGTTTGTTTTATTTTTGAACTGTTATGATGTCTTTTTTCATCAGTGGAAGCCTTGTTGAGCATATGATTATTTCTCTCGTATGAATTTTCATGAATTGTTGGAATTCCTTTGAAATAGAAATTTGTTCTGATGATTTTAAGAAAATATATCGAGTTATCATTGGAATTTGGATATAATAACTTTTGGTTTTTACTTGTTTTGTATTTATACTCCAGCATCGACAGAACAAAATTTTTATATGTGACTGATTGTAGTCCTATTGCTTGGGTTTGTTTGAATTGGCTACCTTTATGAACTCTTGGAAGAAAATGTTTGTTACAATATTGATTTAAGATATGAGTGATAGGCACATTTGTTATGCTTGTTAGAATAGTTGATTGAGGGAACACTCTGTATTGAAAGGTGTATGTTCTTATGACAGTTAATATCTCTGGACTTGTGGTTTAGTCTTTTTGTATGTCATATTGTCATGTACTTTAAGGATGGTGCGGCAGTTAGATTTCAGTTTGTCTAATTGCATATGTAATCATGTAGATCAATTATTTATATGATTGATCAATGGGAATTCATGAATAAGCTTTAATACTCTTGTTTGTTTTATTTGCAGACAATCGCAACTGTTTGTATGTTTCTTGCTGGGAAAGTAGAAGAGACGCCTCGTCCACTAAAGGATGTTATTCTTGTTTCCTATGAAATAATCCACAAGAAGGATCCTGCGGCAGCACAGAGAATTAAACAGAAGGTGTTCTATATACTAATGGTGTTTTGAGCAGTTATATTTGTATAGTTTCCTCATTCTGATGCACATCCAATTGAGTTGTTGTCGCCACTTCCCTTCTTGCTGTCATTCTTTCTGTCCTCTCTTATTTGTTCACTGCATTTGTTATCTTCCAATTATTGGAACTCTTCTGCTTTCTCTCTCTTCTCCAAGAGTTCCATCTCGGTAATCTTGTTTATGGCATGTGTTTTGTAAAATGGTGGCTTGCATCTGATATGCCCCATGAACAGACTTATCTAGTTTGTTTGGTACACCTGGTGAATATTATTTCTACAGAACTATAACAAATCTTGGCAGAAAGGTTTTGTTATCCATCATATGCATCCTTCTTCTTCCTTAGAATGTAGCGTCGATACCTCTCTTGATTAAAATTATTGCTCAGAACCATCTTTTTTCTCATCTACTGCTGTGGCCTTGGTAAATGATCTCCCTGTCACAATGTTTTTTTTAATATTTCACTTGTTATTCATCACTGAAGTCATGGTTCCTGGTGTTTATTCGTTTATCCTTTTCATATGCAGGAAGTCTATGAACAACAAAAAGAGCTCATTTTAATTGGAGAGAGAGTTGTACTTGCTACTTTGGGTTTCGACCTCAATGTTCATCATCCTTATAAGCCTCTGGTGGAAGCAATTAAGAAATTCAAGGTTGCACAGAATGCCCTTGCTCAAGTTGCATGGAATTTTGTAAATGACGGGTATGGATATGATTATACTTTAGTCTAGGTTTGAATCATTTTGGTGTAATACTTTCTTCCTTCTCTTCCTCTTCTTCACACACTGGAAAGCGGCTTGCAGGCTGAGGACATCGCTCTGCCTGCAATTTAAGCCCCATCACATTGCGGCAGGTGCCATTTTCCTTGCTGCCAAGTTCCTCAAAGTGAAGCTTCCATCGGATGGTGAGAAGGTGTGGTGGCAAGAATTTGATGTCACCCCGCGTCAATTGGAGGGTCGGTCCCCCCTTGACTCTATTGTGATTTCATTTGGGTTTTAGATGAAAAAATTCATATGAATTTAATCGGCAGCCTGCATACATCCTTCAGATGCTGCTGATATTTTTTGCAGCATCTGACTAACCTTGTCAGATGATTCACCAATCCTTGTCATCCTTTTGGATGACAGCCAGATATAAGAGATGGTTGGGATTGTTTATTATCATCTGATGCTACCAGAAGATTTGGCTGGTAAAGAGACAGAGTGCCTGGTGCTGGTGCTATTGTCTCTAATTGGCTGTCATAACCTTTTTCTTTGTTTGATAAAATGTTTTTGATTCTTAGTTTCTTTTTCTGATTATTTTATCTTCAGAGGTTAGCAATCAGATGTTGGAATTGTATGAGCAAAATAGAGTGCCTCCTTCACAAGGGAGTGAAATTGAAGGTAGTGCTGGGGGAGGAACAGGTCATCGAGCCCAAACTAAAACTTCAGCTGCAAATGAGGAGCATGCTTCAAAGCACACATCATCACGTCCTGCACCTGAAAACTCACATGCAGACAATCATGGGGTTCAGCCACGACACATCCAAAATCAAAATAACGAAAATGGTAATGGAGAGGCTGATAGTGTTATAACTGATCACAAGGTGGACTTAGAAACCAAAGATAATCAGCATGGGGAGCATGTCTCAGACAAGGATAGTACAAGAGAAGTTTCTAATAAATCCAGATCAGGAGCTGAGCAAATGGGGGTTGAAGACCAAGTGAAGACCGGGGGAAGAAATGAGGGTGCAGAAGCAGGAGAGCTCAGAGAGGATGATGCTTCTCATAAGCCTGGAGTTAGTCGAAACTTGGACCTGAGGGAAGGTCCAGTTAGTCAATCTCCTATAGAAACTATTAAGATTGACAAGGATAAGGTAAAGGCAGCACTTGAGAAGAGGAAAAAGGCACGGGCAGAAGCAACTCGGAAAAAGGAAGTAATGGATGAAGACGATTTGATTGAGAGGGCGCTTGAAGACGGGGTCGAGTTGGCCGTGGAAGATGAGAAAATTAAACGGGAAAAAAGGCAGAGCTTGTCGAACTCAGATCATGGGGAATTTGGAGATGGGAACTACGTTGGCAACAAGGGTCGATTCCCAAAAGAATTGGAAGCCGAGAATGCTGAAGAAGGAGAGATGATAGACGACGTTTCTTCGATGGTAAATGGCCGAAAAAGAAAAGCAGGGAGTCCAGCAGAGAGGCAGCAGCAGGAGGTGAAGAAAAGGCATGATTATAACCATAATCACGATAGTTATGCAGACAGAGAGCTTCGAAGGCATGCTCAAGAGAATCATGTTTGAAGAAGAAAACGGTGAGATGGGTTTGGTGTTTTTTGGTAATGAAAATGGTCAGCACGAACTTGGACTCTGCTTCAAACGTAGCTGCGGATTGAGTTATGATTTTTGTATTGCCTCGTACGGCACACATCTTCATTGTAAGAGAATTAACGTGGATGATTAAGTTCACAACCCTGAGGCTGAGCCACCAATTTTAAAAAATGTCATGACTAATTATATATACTATATATCTACTTTTGTTTGATCGAATCTCAAGGAATTGGATGTTGGATTTTAAAATTTAACTTATTCATGGCAAGTAAATATGCGAAACAAAAGATAGATTTGCATTGTAGGCATAGATTTGTTTTGTCTGAATCACTCAGTATTTTCACTTTTGAAGTTTAATTTGGGTTCAGAGTGAGAGATATGACTCAAATCTTTAGAGTACACTAAACCAAACTGGACAGGTGATATCGGTTTTGTAGAGATAGATGATTTGAAATCTGTTATCCAAATAAAATGCAGAAAGATACGGAGAATCACATCATATACCCACAGCCAAACACGTCCTTCCTACTCACCCTCACCACTTCTCTTCCCACCTTATCCATCTTCTCCACCACTAAATACTATCCTCCCTGAATCTAAAAATGTTCTCTTCACTCTCTTCTCCATTATCTCCATCTTTCTTTATTACTCAACGCAGCGAAAATAAACTACAAGCTGCAGATATCATGTCACTTACAGTCCCCACCAACCTCTACAAACCCTTGTTGAAGCCAAAACTTGGCTTTCAACTTCCACTCACTAAACCTAGAACTTCTATAGTATGTTCAGCTTCTCAAACCCCATCGAAAAAAGAAACTTCATCAGACTCGCTCAAAGCTTTCTCTGCAGCTTTAGCTCTCTCGTCGATAATCTTATCAGCTCCACTTCCAGCTGTTGCTGACATTTCCGGCCTCACTCCATGCAAAGAGTCTAAACAATTTGCTAAACGTGAAAAACAGCAAATAAAAAAGCTCGAGTCTTCTCTTAAAAACTATGCACCTGACAGTGCACCAGCTTTGGCCCTAAAGGCAACCATAGAGAAGACAAAGAGAAGGTTTGACAACTATGGGAAACAGGGTTTGCTTTGCGGAGCTGATGGATTGCCTCATTTGATAGTGAGTGGTGACCAAAGGCATTGGGGTGAGTTTATTACACCTGGGTTGTTGTTCTTGTATATTGCTGGTTGGATTGGTTGGGTTGGTCGTAGTTACTTGATTGCTATTAGAGGAGAGAAGAAGCCTGCCATGAAGGAGATCATCATTGATGTTCCTTTGGCTTCAAGGTTGCTCTTCAGAGGTTTCTCATGGCCTGTTGCTGCTTACAGAGAGTTTGTTAATGGTGAACTTGTTGTTAAGGATGTCTAAATCAGACAATTGTCCTCAACAGGTTTGTAAGTCTTTTATCTTGGGAATGTGTAATGATCAGGAGAGTAATGAAAGATTGTGGTATTCTGTTTGTGAAATTGTATATGTAATGCTTGAAGCGGCCTGTAACCTTTCAGTAATTTTTTTTTTCAAATAGAAATATTTATAACATAAATATTCTAAAGATTGAATTCGTATAATTCGTGTTCTGCATAATCGTGTGTTCATTTAAACTCATTGAGCTAAAATTACTGGAAGAAAGAACAAGAAACAGATACAACATAGCTGAAAACCAAATGAAACTAATCAAAGTTCATACTCCATGAACTACTTAAATCATTTGGGGACCATAAAAATGGCCTCAAAGTCCACAATCCGTTACATTACTCACTTCAGTGTATATGAAGTTAAATTATAATATATATATTTACATGGTTAATCTCCAACCATAATCATCTAAAATGGCCTCATCCGCCGCTGCCGCCACGGCGGGCGCCGCCACCACCACCACCACCGCTATACCTCTCTACCCATATGGTGTATAGTAAGGATTCCAATATCAAAATAACCAAATTCAAAGCAGTATAATAAGATAGCCATGAAAAAAGGAAGCTAACAAGACCACATCGACTCATCAAAGCTTGCATGGTCAACCATGTCCATGTCAAACAAGGGCTTACTCTGTGAGCCAAAGATCCTAGAAGAAGGTGAGCCACTGTTGGTTGGGCTAGCTGGGGTGAGGCCATGGTTAGAAAAGGTTGCAGTTTGGCGAACCCTCAAGTGAACCACCTCAGCCTGGGCTAGAGCCAATTGGGTTTGGAGGACATCGATTTGTTGTTGCAGGGATGAGATTGCACCCACGCAACCGTAGACTGGGTCACGCACCCTTGCGTTTGCCTCGTACACCATGCTGCTCACTGCATCTCCTCTCTGGTGAACTGGGAGTTCCTGAAAATTCCACACATTTTCATCAGACTTTATTGTAACAAACCCATAAATTAAAAGAAGTTCCATTCATGGACATACTAATTGAAGTCACTCTCAGCTTTTTCCTTTTATTTGTGAGAAAATTTTAGGAAATAGACTTGAGGAATGAGCAGGTCAAAACTTACATACGCAGATAGGAATCGAACCAGACACTCTCATTGCGTTACCTAAACAGCTTTCAGATATTTAATTGATGCAAATTTGAATTGAATAAGATAATCGGAGATAGAGAACCCAATTGGCAAAATTTTAAAGCTACTAGTCATATTTTTTTTATTTTTTTAAGATTAAATATTATAGATATTTTCTTCAATCTTTTTTTATTCTTGTTTTACTCAACAGGCGAGTGGTAAAAGCATCACCGCTCTAGAAACATGACCAATATTCTCTAAGTACCACAATAAATGTCATTTTAAAAAAGTTTGTTTTTTCATATTATTTATCGTTTTGTACAATCAATTCAATATTTAATAAATTTTTTTAAAATTATCTTTATTAATTTTATATTTTTAATACAAATTTAATTTAATTGTTCTTATGACATATTTAAATCAAAGGGTATAACAGTTAATTAAACATAAATTTAAGACATATTAAATATATTCTTAATCTCATCGAGTATATGTGATAGGGACACGAGCGATCCATCCTTTAGTAATGTTGATGTTATTATGGTTACTTGTAAAATTAAAAGACGGATGTATTTGTAATAAAACTTGATGACCTATAACAACTTAGGTCAAACAAAATAATCTTATTTTATATTATTTTCTTAAAGATTTTTATAGTAAAAAATAAGTGTTGGTCATTTTTGACAATTTCCACTCAATTCATTGAATAAAGT
>CANYCX010213658.1:0-11878 GCA_948193385.1 Breynia disticha f. nivosa | reverse complement strand
GGAATAACTGAAAATGATTTGAATGTATTCATGCCTTGAGATTCGGATTGCTTATGTGAATGACTTAATTTGGTTGATGTTATATGTTTTGTTGATTATGATGATTTAGCATGCTTATTAATTGTATTCTCAATTTAATGATTATATGAAATTGAAGTTGTTATAAGTGATTAATTTAGTTTGGACATGAATTGGAATATTCTTATGATAATACCTTGATTTGTGGATTGAATTGAGTTTTGAAATTGATATAATGTTAAGGTGGAATTAGGATTTGAGTTACATGAAATATAGAAGTGTTTGAAATGTAAAATGAATAGAAAGTGCATTAAAGAACATTCACACATATACTTTATGTTATGATTAAAAATGATCATATGATGTTTGAATTGATGGTTTTGATGTGTTTTGGGTGATTTAAGGTTGTTAGAATAAATACATTTGGTTGATAAAGTATTGTGAATGATTTAGGTGAGTTTGATCAAAGTTAAGCAGAAGAATCAGGACAGTACGCGGGGTCGTTATTACTGCGCGTAGTTTGATCTGAGTCCGCGTTTTAACCTGAGTGTGACTACGCGGTGTGGGGGCGAGTCCGCGTTCTTGCGAACCACCACGCGTAGTCATGAAGGAGGCCGCGTTCTAACCTGAGAATAATTGAAATTGTTGTTCTTAGGTATATAATTAAATGATAATTATAATGTTTGAAGTGTATGATTGTGTTACAATATATGAGTACATTATTAATTTGGATTGGGTGATATTAAAACTTAAATGAATTAAGAGTTTACGAAAACGAATTGCGAAGGGCTAATTGTTTAATAATGGTAACATAAGTTTAATGATTGATTATATGCAAATATAAATGTATTGGCTATGCCAAATGGTTTGCGAATATAGTTAGGAATAATGAGGTGTTATTGTGATTTTAAATTGCTAAATTTGATTTAGAAAAGAATGAAAAGAGTGTACATATATGTATGGTTTGAAAATATATGGTGTTTAATCCAAATGTTTATATGGAAGTAAATAGAGTATATGTGTTGGATTGAAATACTTTATATTACAAGGAAGTTGACCATATTTGGTTGTGTTGCTTACTAAGTTTTATGACTTACGTATTTTATACCTGCTACGCTCGGCAGTGATTCAAATAGGAAAAACTTGGAGGTAAAGGTGGTACGTGCTGCTCTGGATTGAAGACTGATAGAGAGAAATCAAGGTGGGTGGTGCACTGTGTTTTAAACATTTGTATCTGTACATGACTACGCATATATTTTACATTCCTTGTATTTTATTAGGCTAAGGCCTTTGAAATTATTTGTAAATATTTTGAGGAAAATGGAATGTAAATGTTTGATTTTAAAGATTTAAATTATTATGCTTCCATTATTATTTCTTTATTGTGTTATTAAAAATTTATTTTAAAACAAAAACTTGATTTCCGGGTTTAAGTATCATTTGTAGGAGGGAAGTATAAGCAGATGATATTTAAATTCGGGGGTCACACAAAATTCCCTTATGCTAGTACGCATTTTCTTTGATTCGTGTGTTATTTTTGTAGAGGAACTGTGTCTGTGGTTCTTGAAAAAGGTGTCACAAAGGTCGTCTCAGAGTATTTCGAGATGGTAGTTACTTGTTGACACCCATACACCTACGACCTAAGAAGAGGAGCAAACAAGGTGAGTTTTTACGTTTAAAGATTTATCTTTTCTGTTAACTAGTAATCATCCATTGATTAATGTGTTGTTATTTCGATATTTGATGAGGATATTGGGTGTCTTTCCTGTGTTTTGTGTGTAATTTCCGCTGCCATTATTCTTAGAACACATTAGAAACCCAACACCTAACAAAACCTAAAACCGAACCGTACTGAATCAAAGAACTGAACTCATAACGAATATATAATTATATATGCTACATATATACATATCTAGATATGTGTTAGACATATGCGTGTCTATATATGTGTACATTTAAGTGTATAGATATAAACATAGATATGTACATACATACATACACATATTAATAAATTATTAGTATTAGTATACGTATTAACTCAAATTTAATTTTTTTTTGATTGTTTAGATACATTTTGTTAATAACATTTTGACTAATATAATATTATTATTAAAGTTTGGCTCATGCTAAGAAAATTTCACAAAACAGTAAAATTTAGGGTTATTAAAGAATTGTTGATTTAGGAGATACTTTGACATTTTTATTTGTATTGAAAATTATTAATTTATTTTTAATTGTGACGCATCATGTTTCAAATTCTTATATCAATGAGTAAACAGGTTATTACAACAAATATTATAAAAACATCATATTTTATAAAAGAAATATATCCATATAAATGACACTGAATTTTATTTTAACAAAAAGTAAAATATCTGAAAAAAATCTAAAATTCAGTTTAATATGTCTCTTTTTTCTCACTAAAAGACCCCAAGACCTGAACTTACCCAAACTAACTTAAAACACCGAAAGATCCAAAATGAAAAGACTCAAAACACCTAAACAAAAATAACAAGAAGTTTTGATCAGGTTCAGTTCTTAGGCTAGAACTGAACCGACCAAACCCTATTCCAATTGGCTTCCACACCCCACTAACTTTTCATGCTTAATTGGCACAAAGTCACTCAAATGTTTGTTTTAATTTATTAAAGTCACTGAAGTTATATTTTTTACAAATAATTCACTGAAGTAAATCTAAACATTTAGCTAAGATTATTAAAATCTTATTTTTTTCGAGTATTTAGTGAGAAACACACTCCGTGCCACTCAGCATGAGGTCCTGTTGCATCCTAGCTCATTTTTTGTTGTAGGTCCCGTGCCAGTGCTAATTATGGTATGTTTTCACTTCCGACACATTTCGCATTTCCAGTGTCAACTACAAACTTTCAATTATTACTTTATATTTCCTTTTGCACATTTTTATTCCATGTTTACATTCTTATCTTTAATTTTCTTTTCTTTAATACATTTCTTTATTTGCACTATTTCGATATATATGTTTTCTCTTGTAAACCTTCACTCTCTTTTATAGGAACACCTTCTTTGATTCTTAACATCTCATCATAGGAGTGTTTCCTCTCTTTTTTATTGTACTTCTATCTTATCCGTTAGCTTATTCTGTCTTTATATTCTATGCATACTTGTTTGACATGTTTTTAAATTCTTTCAATTTTATATCAAACATTGAGGACAATGTTTGCGATAAGTGTGAGGGAGAGATCATGTTTTCAATCCTTAAATTAAACCGTACGTAGCTGATTAAGCATGATGGGATGATTATTAATGCAATTTCGATTGATTTATTTATGTAAATAAATTTCTTCCTATCAATTTTCATATTTCATTTGATGATCTTGAATCGAGCAGAATTGATAGACTAGTTCTAGTTGGGTGGCATAAAATACTTAGGTTTTAGGAAAATTTTCTCCTCAATTTACGATAATCTTTAAAACCTCCATAATTTTTCCTGGGAACTACTCCTCTATTCGTTGAATATGAGCATGTACTTTTACTTTCAGAATTAGGAGTATTTTCATGAATGACTGAAATTAAGTTCATAATGCAAGCATTTTGTAACGCCATGAAAATCATAAATTAAAATAATATGAGAAATCAAATTAAATTGAAAATAAATTGAAATTAAAAGGACTGAAATACAAAATATAGAGATGACTCTCAGAAATGATTGGCACGATGGAGCAAGCACGAGTCGTGTTTGCGTAGATGGACCCTACCAAGTATGCTTGCCACGATCTGAGGCACGACATTGTTCAGAAATAAAATGTTATGTTTGTATAAACTTTGCAGTGTTGTGGGTATTAGAGGGCATGATTTTGAGTGTTTGAGATAAAAATCTAAGATTTACTGTGGATATATTGATATCTAGTTGGATTTGAGAGATTAGTAACATTGTGGATGAGTTGTTGTGGTTTAATCAAAAAATTTACAAAATTGAGTGAGTTAGGGATTATGATTATGAGAGGAATTTAGGGTTATTACTTCATAAGTGGTTTACTTGATAAATTAATACGTGTTTCATATAATTATATGAAGCATGGGTAATAGGAGACTACATTCATAGTTCAGATCGAAGTTTGGATTCATGCTGACTTTATGGGAGTCCGAGGTAAGTGTTTTACAATTACCATTATAGATTTTGTATTTATATGGTTAAGAATACATTGATAACTGTGAAATTACGTTTGAAATGGTAGCTAAACGTGGTCAAAGAGGACTTGGTTGATAAATATGTTATATGTGTTCTTAATGCTTAAGTACTATTGTGGAATTGAGATGAGATTTCTTATATAAGCTTGCTTGAAAGTTTATGTGGGAATGATTTGAAAGTAAGAATGAGCATTAATTTATTAAAGAATGCAAGTATGTTCTTTGTGAAGTATGTCTTGATCATGAATATGATATGTCATTTGATTAACTTATGTTGATCTTATATGGATTAAAATTTAGCTAGATGCATGGGTATGCCATTGCTATCGAGGATGATGAATCATAAGATATTCTTGTGATATAAAATTAAGTTTGTGAGGATATGATAGAAGTATCATGGCTTACCTGTGGTGCAAGTTTATAATTATGTTTTCAAATGATGAACTAGATTATGTTCATATAAGATGAAATAATTGCAAATGTGCATTTGATGATAAGTTATGGCATGTTATGTTTGTATGATATGATCTGATGGTATGAGCATAGTCTTGCCTTTGATGAATGAATGATTTTATGCTCATAAGAGATTTATGATTCTACCTTAAATGTTCTTATGAACTAAAGATATGGAAAGCATGTGATTGTTTTCATAAATGAGAATGTGTTACCATTTTGTTGATATTATGATGCATCGCATGACTTGAGACATGTTGGCCATAATGAATGGATTTTTTTCATTCATGTGTTGCAAAAGCATTATGTGACACATCATTGTGAGATTCGGAGCAAAAGCTCGATGCTGGGTCGGGCCCGATGATGATTTTGAGAGAGATCTCGATGTCAGTCTGGGACCGATGATATTTTGTGCTGGGCTCGATGCCGAACTGGGTTTGATGTCTGTTTGGGACCGATGGAAAAATAAAAGAAAAGGAAAAAACCCCTGGGCATTTGTATGCTGAACTTGCATTCATATTATGATGAAGATTTTATTTATTTGAAGGAAATGCTAAATTTATGTACAAATGAATGAATGGTACATAAATTGTGAAGATTATTGTAGTTGACATATATGGGCATGTGATGATGTGAACGGAATAAAATGAGGAATCATTTTGAGTGATTATATGTTAATGTTGCCTATATAATTTGACTTGGTAATGTGCTTGTTTGACAATTGTAGTGGATGAGTGGTATCTTCTAGTTGATCAATGTTTTGATTTGAATTGAAAAGGGGTGTTGATATGAGTGAGAATCCATATACATTAAAGATATAACAAGTTGTATGAAGAGCTGCTTAAGTTGTGTATGAAATGGTAAAGGTATAGAACAAAACTGAGAGCCAGAACACCCGTCGTGCTCACCAACATGAGAGGTGTGCTAAGTCCACGATGGCAAATTTCAATGGCATAGTTTGTGCCAAATTTTGTTCTTGAAGTGGATGAGCACAAAGGGCGTGCCACCAGCATGACTCGTGCTTCCTGGAAACATTATAATTTTAATAAAGTTGAATTTAACGAACAGATTGGTTAGAGATTAAATAAGGATGATTGCCCTATCGCATAATGTACCTAAAACATTAAAAGGAACGAGTACTTATACATTAGCTACCTTGGTAAGTATAGTTAAACACTTACTGAGTAATTAAATTACTCACACATTTGTTTGATTGTGTTGTTTACAAGGATAGGAGAACTTCGATAAGGAGGAGTCAAACATAAATTAAATAAACGTGGATAGTATTGAAAAAAGAATTTCAAAGGAGTCAATTCGTTTGAATTTTGTATTATAATTTTTCCTTTGTATATAATTTTATAATTGATAATTTGTTGAATCTTTTATTTATAAACATATAATTATCCATGTTTTTGAAAATAACTGAAATATAACGGAAATAATTTTGAGTGTCACACATTTAGTTTCGTGTTTCTTGTAGGAAAAACTCTTAGAGAAAGAAGTACCTAAAAAATGAATATATAAATAAATAAATAAAATCAAAATAAAATAAAAAGAAAAATAAAAAGCAAAAGAAAAGGAGAATAAAAGAAAAAGAAAAAGAAAATAAGAGGTTAAGGTTTGAAGATTAGAGTAATAAAAGGGAATTATGAGTCGATTGCTGTTTAAGTCTAGGAATGACACTAGAATAGTACTAATTATCTACTCTTCTTGTCATTTATTTGGAATTAGCAGTTGGTATTTAGATTATTTGTTTGCAAATAAATTGTCTTCACTGTATTGTGATTTGGTTTGATTAAGATTGATTCTACGTCTCGATAGTTGGATTGGTTCGTAGCTTGATCTTGATTTAGCTTTGCTCAGGACAAGGAAAGATTGAAGTGCAAGGGAGTTTGATGTTCGCATAATATGAGTGTATTTACTATACCATAGTTGTTTATTATGTGTGCATCTTTGCGTATTTTCCCCTAAATATTACATTTGAAACTGTTTTTAATTAAAAATACCTTTTAAGTTTAAATGTGATTTTGCGCGTAGAAGAGTTCATATTTTTATAGATTGATTGTTTTTGCACGATTTTGATTCTTATTGCGATAGTCTATATTAATTATGATTTGATACAAATTTGCAGATAGGTTTTACTGATACAGACGTGTTGTTTGACCTTGTCTAGGCAACACAGCCCATTTATATGAGCACGAAGGGCATGCCATTGTTGCCAAGATGAGCAAGGGTTGCACCATTCAGCACGCCCATCATGCTGAGTTATTTTGGCATGAGATGTGTGCTACATGTGTTAACAACATGGCAGATGATTAAAAACACAGAGCATAGCTTGTGCCAAGGCTAGCATGCCCATGTAAAGCTTTCAACCAGTCTATAAAAACAGAATTTTTAGGGTTTTAGTGGAGGCAAAGTGCAGCAAAAGCACATTAAAAGCAGTAGAATAGAATAGGAGTAGGAGTAGAGTTGAATAGCTAGATTTCTTAGGATTTGATGTTTTCTTTATGATTACCATGTTTCTTTAGCTTTAGATTTCAATTTTTGCATCAATTTTACATTTCTAGAAATCTTTGTTTACATTTTCTACAGTTAAATTCAGTTCCTCTTGTTTCTAATGTTCATTTACTTTTCTTATAGGTTTCTATTTAATGTTTTTGTTTAGGATCGCTTAGGATGGCTTCCACTCGCATTTTGGATACTTTTGCTTTTTGTACATTTGCTTTTTTAACTGAATGCTATTTGTATTTGTAATGCTTTAGTTGTCACTTGGATATGTTCAGTTGAATTTACAATTTTTGTTGCTTTTTGTTTAAATTGTTTGGAATAATGTTTCAATTTTGAGTTAATGCAATTTGTGTTTTGATTTAATTTCATGCACTTTAGGTTTAATTGGATTTTCATTTCACTTAATTAGTTAATTTGAAAACTAACCTTTTATTTGATTGGACTTTTGATAAGCAATAATAATTCACATAACATTTAGCAATAGTTTTCCATTGGGTTCGATAACTGGGTCGGGTTCTTACTCCCCTATATTACTTGATTGCGTGCAGTTGCATTTATGTTTATGTCACTTAGGATGCATCAACTGCATAAAAACTTAATATCAGCTGAAACATGTGTTGTTAAATTATTAGTGATTGTAACAAATGCAAGAGTTTTTTAAATAATAAATTAATATTTTTTGGCCAAAATATTGTCATACACTCTAAATGATTCACAAATGTTAATAGAAATTAAAATTGACTTATAATAATATTAATTTATAAAATGTTTGTCCAACAGTGTTGATTATCACTCAAAACTTAATATGTCTGATGTATATTTATTCATATTAAAATATTTGGTCTATTTATTTATAAAATTGTGAAAAAAAAATTACAATTTATTTCATTTCCAAATTTTTTCATCTACCTTAAAAAATAATGGAGTTTATAGTCAATATATCAATACATTTGATTTTAATTTTAGGCGTTTATTTTTAAAAATTATTTTGGATATACGTTATCTTTTTGTATTATTGTATCAAGAAAACCTTTGTCTCAATATCAACTTTCAGTATTAAAGATGAAAATAGCTGCTGAAGGAAAAATTCAGACATTAAACTATTTGACTTGACACTTGAATCTAACATGATATAATGATTTGGTAGGAATAATAAGACTTGAGTCAGCTTGGCTAAATCTTTAATTTAATTTAATGACTTACGTATAGATAATGTTACTTTATTTACTTTAAGAACTAAAATAAAACAACCACTTTAGTGACTTTGTATGTAATTAACCCTCATACAATTAGTATTGTTGAACATGGTCCTTTAGGTTATTTTAGAAATTGTTTGTAAAGCACCAATTGTAACACTCCAAATTTTTTATTTTAATTTAAATAATATTATATTAACATTAGAATAATGGTGTATTGGGAATATAGAAGTTTTAGATAAAAAAGTGAAAAACATAATTTTTTTGCAAGTACACGATAATCCTATATGTTCACAACTGTGTACAGTATTCATATAATCGCCTAGAAACCAAGAAAATGAAGAGTCGTAAGAACAAAGGATTTGGTATATAAGTTAAGTTACACAAATATACTACATGCTTAGGATTGACCGGTACTTGCCCCTGTAAAGGTGTATTTCAAAAGTTGTCATTATTATGACTCCAAACATTCTATACACACTCCCAGATTCACACTTACACATACAAAAACTATTCGCATCAATCTAGGAACTTTAAAAAAATATAAAAGCACACAAATTTTTGGGTTTTATTTAAGATTAAAGATGCCAAAACATAGTGGAAGAACATAAAGTTTATAGAAAAAATCATTCAAAAAACCAAGTCAAGATCCAAAGAATGCACTTTGCAAAAAATTAACTAATTTAGGGAATTTACCTTAGAAATTGATCAGTAATGTGCCCAGAACATGTTATAAAATAACTACTATATAGGAACCATCCTATACAACCTTCATGTAAGTAAAAACGTGTCACAGGAGTTGCATGTTATGCGACCACCCTCTATGTTCATACAAGCATGACTGGCCTTGACGGAGAGGGTGAGTGCTAGCTCGATCTTTGATATTTTTGGCTATAGTAAGTGTTATTAAGAAAATAAAACAATTTATTACTTTAGGACTGGTGAGGGTGATGACCAAGAGTGAAGAAATAAGGAGATTTGGTCTCCTTATATAGGCACACGACCTAAGAGGATTTTTAGAATAAGAGAGATAAGAAACCCTAATCTCAGTCCAAGTACAACTTCTCATTTCAAGCTACTTATCCTAGTTTATTTATATTCAAAATTTGAATTCTAAATAAAGTGGGATTATCTAAGGATTGTAGTGGATAAATTGGATTCTATAATCTTCCATATGGTCCTTGTTTTAAGATAAGAACTTGTCTTAACGTGACCTAATACTAATCCCACTCTAACTCTTTTATCCTGATGATTAGTTACTTAATTAGTGCATAATTAATGCTAAGCATAGGATGGTCGTATATCACACAAAAATTGGCCCTACTTTCTGTCCACTTTACACTTATTAAAGTCTTATATATTTTCCCTTAAACTTACCAAAATATACGTTCAAAATAGAAATACCAATTTTACCCTTTTAGACCTAGTGTTCGTGTGTGACCCTATAGGTCCATTTAATGTTGAAAATAGTAATAATTAGTTGCTAAAAGTCATAAAAACTCTAGTAAAATGCTATGACATCCCAAAGTAAATGAAGATATTGTCACATTCGTTTTGACCTAGTACACTTTTACATAGTCCTTTACCCTTAATACTGGAATTACATAAGGCATAGACCAGTCATCCTTATTTAGTTAATGCCTTTTTCTTAATATTCCAGTGATACTAAACACTATCTGATAAAAAATGGAAACTCATTTTTATCAAGATGTGACCACACTCTTTCCAGTTCGCTAATCACGAGATTGCTGACATTTTCTCTATTTTTGAGAATGGGTAATTTATTCACTTCTCTTATGCTCTCTAATATGAACTAATGGACATCGAATCATACCCATACTTTTTACCCTGGTATGGGCACATTAGGCATATGTCGAAGTATACAGAAATCCATTTAGAGTTTTCTAGAGATTTTTGTTCTAAAGAACTCATATGTAAGACTTGCACATGAGAACTACTTATGACCTTGAACCATGTAGTTATTCTCATTAGTGGATCTAATCCAAAACTATGTCTTCGACATTTATCCATGATTTTTGGATGACATCCATATCCTTGTATTTTGTAGGATTGGACCTACAAAATTAGAAAGAGCATGTTAGACTTAATACACATATTATTCCTATAATAGTGACCAATTAGGATATTTAGAATGAAATCTATCACTTCAAGTTTCTATAAGCATAAACATCACACATGAAAACTTAAGCAATGAGATACTTAATCATAGAATCCTATCCATTTTTATGCATAAAAATAATGGAAGGATAGAATGAGACATCTTAACTATGAACTTAGTCCATAGACAAAGCTTAGAGCTAGGTCTTACACTAACACAAACTCACATTCAAAAATCTCTAGGAGTGTCATTGAATCCTAAGTTCTATAACCTTAAGGTAATGATTTTAACTTTTCTTTATAAATTTTAATTTATAAGTTATAGGATTGAAAGGTTAAACATAGAGATGTAGAATGTGTTAGCTATATATGATGATGATGGGTGATTGTTTGTGTGAATGAAAAGAAATAAGAATGTTGACTATAGATGATTTAGAGAGTTCATGTAAAAGAGGAAACATGATTCGAGAGTGGGGAGTTGAAATTTTATAATGTGTAATGAATGGGATTTGATGGGTTATGAAGGAAGGATATATATATTGATTGATAACTAAAGAAAACAAAGGAGATTAAGGATGAGGAATTTAATTAAACTACAACAGTATGTGAAGAAAAGGGTTAAGGTAATAAAGTAGTGATATCAGGCTGAATTAAGAGGGAAAGGTTTAACCTTTAAGTAAATAGAAAAGAAATTTGATGATTTTGACTGAACATTAACAAAGAAAAATGTAAACATTATATACGAGCCGATGATGAGGGGAACTTGGAACAACATCCGAAGGGACACGCTTAGCCAATGTTGAGGTAAGAGTAATCATCCACACTTACCTAACTATCAATTATATCATGTATAGTTAAAAATATTTGGTACAACTGAATGTTAAATTGTGTGAAATTGTGTTAAATTAAATATTAATTAAGAAATAGATTGATTGTATCTATCTGATTGAGATGAATGTGTTGGATGTATATAAGAAATGTTGATAAAAATATAATGCAGTTTGATTATTATGAAAGGTATATTGAATGTGTTTGATGTGGTCTATGAATTATTGAATGATTTTATTGTAGATTGATATGCAAAGGATGTTTTATCATTGAACTTTGTCTTGTACAATATGGTTCAATGATTGGTTGTTGCATATGATGTGATTAATGCATAAGCATAACATTGTAGGATTAAGATTAGCTCTAGAAGGGGGGGGGTTGAATAGAGCTAATAAGGTTTTCGAATTTTTGCAGAAAATAAAAAATAATGACACACGATATAGAGTGGTTCGGATCAAATACCTACTCTACTACCTAAGTTCCTCACTTAGGATTTTGGCCAACACTTTCTATTACCTCACAGAATTTCCTTACACACTTGACTTACGGTTCAAGATACCTCACAAAATACAACTTGATTTTCGGCTCAA